>KE156664.1:214797-237504 GCA_000411055.1 Leavenworthia alabamica
ATGTTCGATAGAGGAACAGGTATGATGCAATCATTGAAACCGATCAGGCAAATGAGTCTTCACGTTTGTTCATTCGCATGCTATAGCCACGATCCTGGCCGTCAAATAGAAGTTCATATGTACGGCCACCGTGTAAACCAGGACTTCCTCCAATGCGCTGTCTACGATTCTAATTCCTCTAAGGCTCATCTCATTGGTACATATATAGACCTATACATACAGTTAATAAACAATGTTGGTTATACTATATATGTAACGTTTAATATTGAAGCTTTTGTTAGAGATCGTGACTTACGAAATGTGTTACATGTCTAGGGATTGAATATATAGTGTCGGAGAAGTTATTCGAAAGTCTCTCACCAGACGAACAAAAGCTTTGGCACTCACATGACTACGAGGTCCATAATTTTCCATAACATTTTCTATATATTTTGATTAATTAATCCAAATTTAATATATTGTATATAGATCAAAATGGCTCTTCTAGTAACTCCAAGGGTCCCTGAGCTTGTTGCGAAGCCAGAGCTAAAAAATCTTGCCAAATCTTACGGAAAGTTTTGGTGTACATGGCAACTCGATCGTGGTAATTAATTTATCATGTGAATAATAATAAAACAAATCATATATTTGATACGAGAGATGAGTTTAATTAATTAGGGTTTGTTTTTGTTATTGTTTTTGGTTTAGGGGATAAATTACCATTAGGTGTACCGTCGTTAATGGTGTCACCACAAGACGTGAATCTTGGGAGGATTAAACCGGAGCTGGTGAAAAAGAGAGATGAAGAACATGGAATCTCTACGGAAGCGTTGAAGCCGTCGAGAGATGGGATTTGCGGACCGGAGAAGAAGAATCTCGTTGCTGATTATTGGGTTCGGTTTAGGAAAGGCTTTGCACTTGATGTCGTGGAGACAGATATGAAGAGAACAGCTCCTTTCCCTTGACTTTTTTTTGTTTCTTTGACTTTATATAATAAGTTTGTATAAGCTTTATATTATGGTTTTTTTTTTAAAGATTAATTTTATGTATTTTGTTTATACAATTTTAGTTTTAAAATTAAATAATGCGTATTTTTGGGAAAATAGAAAAAAAATAAATAATAAAATAGAAAAATAAAAAATGTTGAACATATCAAAATATTTTTATAATCAAAATATTAAAAACAAAGGTGTAACTATTAATTAATATAAATGATTCTCCTGATCAATGTTATTATCAATAATAATTAACATATATAAACTGGTAAATCTTCTCATCATTATTTCTGGATCTGTATTCTAACTTTGTAATTCAATCGATCAATGGAGGAGATGAAAAAGGACGTATACTCTGTTTGGGCACTACCAGATGAAGAAACAGAGCCACGTTTCAGAAAGCTTATGGAAGCTCTGAGATCCGAATTCACTGCCCCAAGATTCGATCCTCACGTCACTGTAGTCGGAGCCATTAGTCTAACCGCAGATGAAGCTACAAAGATGTTTAACGCAGCTTGCCACGATCTTAAAACTTACACCGCTACCGTGGATCGCGTTTCCACCGGAACTTTCTTCTATCAATGCGTTTTCTTACTTCTCCAACCTACCCCAGAGGTAAATACAAACAAAATCGGAGCTTTTATTTTCAAGATTCGATATTTTTAAGACAAGTGTTAAAACACACTTATGGGTTCGGTTCTGGTGTTTTTATTACAGGTAATGAAAGCTGGTGAACACTGTAAGAACCATTTCAGTTTCTCCACTTCAACACGTAAGCCTTCTTTTAGACTTTAAAACTGGTTCTTGTAAATCGATGCTTTAGTTTTAAGTTCCTTAACATGGTTTCTTTGAACTGGATATGTTAGGGGTCTGAAAATGTTTGTATTATCCTTTTTTCTATGAATGATCGTAGCTTACATGCCACATTTGAGTCTGCTTTATGCTGAGTTAACAGAAGAAGAGAAGAATAAAGCGCAAGAGAAAGCTTACACACTCGATAACAGCCTTGATGGTTTGAGTTTCCAGTTAAACCGGCTTGTTCTATGTAAAACCGATACAGAAGACAAGACTCTAGAGACATGGGAGAGAGTGGCTATATGCAATCTCAATCCTTAAGAAAAGACAACAAGTTTGATTCTGAGTATGTAATAAGAAAGGTTTCAAAATACTTGTTGTAGACCAATGTATCTCAAACATTCTAATAATTTCGGTCGGAGATAATTATTCAAGTTTTCGATTGATGAAATGATCATGAGGAAACTCAATCTTGATATGCTCAATCTTCTTCTCCTGTGTTTGTGTGTTGTGCATATTGTAATCTCCTTAATCGGTTTATACCGGTTATATGCTTTGTTTAATGTGGTTTGATGTTCCATGGTTCGGTTCATATTTGTTACCGGTTAGATCTAAATATATGATTGCTTCCGGTTTTGTAATAAAGTATTATGAGAGAATATGAAATTTTATTAATTCAATATTAATATGAACAATTCAGCATATGTATATTGTGTGAATATTACTATTTTCTGGTTATCTGAATTGGTCTATTTTTTGAAAAGCGTGAACTAAGTCAAAGATTTGAACTAAATATTGGATTCTTATCCGTTGAATAATATAAAGACGATTTCAAATTTTCAATGTAATAACTGAAACCAAACAGTCAGGAACCAACTTTGAATGTAGTTGACATTTGTTACTAAATTACTTAGAAAATGTTCCAAAATTTTTTGAATTGATAAGGATAAAATTTTATACATGTATATCTAATTAAAGTAGATTTATTTTGATAATATCTACTGGGAAAATTAAAATAATAAATCTATAGGAACCAATTTGAAAAGTAGTTGACATGTGTAATAAATTACTTAGGAAAAATCCAAAAAAAAGGGAGAAAATTATTACAATTAGACAACTTGTCATATTGAGACAAAGATAATAGATTTAAATATATCACAATGTCATAAGAAACGAATGTGAAGATCTTGACCTTAAATAAAATATATTAAAGTTTAAGAATAAACATATATTTGAAATATATTGTTTATAAGCTTATGGGTTGACAAATAAATAATAGAAAATTATAAAATATGCTAAAATCACATGCTAACGTGTTATTTTTTTCTAACACGAAATTGAAAAAAAAGGATGAGGATGAAGATGTCTATCTTTACTTATTCAATGTACAATAAATTGGATCACATATTTAGCATGAAAACCTTATCTAATTAGTTTGTTTCATTGGACAACTAAAGTGGCTATTATTTTATTATTAAAACAAGTGGAAAATTTTGTAATTATTTAGGAAATTAAATTTTGTAATTTTGTCACCAAGTACTTCAAGTTGGCTATAAGCGTCGGCGCAAGTGAAAAACGCAGTCGTTTAAGAATCTAATCTGACACGTGCGGAATGATCCACACCGTTATTATTCATCTGACTCTGTTTAAATCAACGGTTCAGATCTGTTTTTTCTCTTTATGTCAACGCATTCTTACCGTGGCGCCAGAGATGACGTTTCCTTTACTACATACGCGCTTCAAAAATCACGTGACATACACGCGTTTAACAGAAGCTGGTTCGTCTCCAATGACTTTCTTCACCGACCAGCTTAAGTCTTCTCCATTAAGGCAAGCTTCACCCATCTATAAATTTTGTCACTCGGATTAATTCTCATATCTACGCTGAAGAAAATTTTTTTTTAAACCTTTCTCTGATTCTCTTGCTATATTTCATTTTTCAGATTCTTGTGTAAATCGGGTTTATACACTTTAGGGTTTGAGTTTTTGTTGAACACTACAAATCAGATGGAAGAAGATTACCAAGTGCCAAGGTTTACGATTGGTCGACAATCGTCGTTGGCGCCGGAGAAGGTTCCGGATCCGTCGATTCATTCAGAAGAAGAGGTGTTAGAGGAAGGAGACGAGATAGATGGTCGTGTGAGACTTATGTATTTGTCAAATGAAGGTGACATTGAAGGTATTAAAGAGCTTCTTAATTCAGGGATTGATGCTAATTACAGAGACAATGATGATCGGACAGCTCTCCACGTGGCAGCTTGTCAAGGATTGAAAGATGTTGTTGAGCTTCTTCTTGATCGTAAAGCTGAAGTTGATCCTAAAGATCGTTGGGGAAGCACTGTAAGAAAATTATTATTTTTTAAAAAAAAATTCTCTGTTTTTTTTTTGAGTAATCTAATACATTTTATAAAACAGCCTTTGGCAGATGCTATATTTTACAAGAACATTGATGTAATCAAGATTCTTGAGATACATGGAGCTAAGCATCCAGTAAGAATATAGCTTTAAATTAGATTACACCATTGAAGATTGTATATTTTTGACTTATTTGTATGTTTCAGATGGCTCCAATGCATGTTAAAACTGCTCGTGAAGTTCCTGAATATGAAATCAATCCTAATGAGCTTGACTTCAGTCAAAGCAAAGGGATAACAAAGGTACAAAACATGTCCTTGTCTCTAATAGATCTTTTTTATTTATGTGTGTTTTCAATTCCTTTTAATGTTATGAAGCTTCTTGTTTTCAGGGAACTTATTGTATGGCAATGTGGCGTGGCATTCAAGTTGCAGTGAAAAAACTCAGTGATGAAGTGTTGAGTGATGACGATCAAGTGTGAGTATATATACATACCTTGTAGAGATTAGTAAGATTTTAGATTCCAGTTCCTTAGTAATCCTTAACATGACTGTGTTTTGTGTGTGTGTGTGCAGGAGAAAATTCCACGATGAGCTTGCATTGCTACAAAGGCTTAGGCATCCAAACATTGTACAGTTTCTTGGTGCTGTAACACAAAGTAATCCAATGATGATTGTAACTGAGTATTTGCCTAGGGTATGACTTATCTCTGATAAATTCAAGTTTCTTTAGGTTTCTCGAAACGAAGATCTTATTTGATTTGTTCTTCAGGGTGATTTGCGTGAATTGCTTAATCGGAAAGGACAATTAAAACCAGCTAATGCTGTTAGATATGCTCTTGATATTGCAAGGTATGCGAGTTAAAGCTATATATACACGCCTTCTTATATACGTTCTATTAGATTCTCATGTAAGTCTAACCCATTTGAATCTTTAATAGGGGAATGAGCTATCTTCATGAGATCAAAGGAGACCCTATAATCCACCGTGATCTCGAGCCTTCGTGAGTTCACACTGTCACTTACATTTGCAGTTACCATGAAGAAGCTATCTTATATATCTGACATTGATATTATTATCTTGCAGAAACATATTGAGGGATGATACAGGGCATATGAAAGTTGCAGACTTTGGAGTAAGCAAGCTTGTTACAGTTAAAGAAGACAAGCCTTTCACATGTCAAGACACTACTTGTAAGTTTGGTAGCTTTAACTTCTTGATCTGCTTGGTCAAGATTCTTGATTACTTACTGGGATCTGTTTTTATCAACTTTATAGGTCGATATATAGCTCCAGAGGTTTTTATAAGCGAAGAATACGATACAAAAGCTGATGTTTTCTCTTTTGCATTGATTGTTCAAGAGGTTAGTAAAAAAAAAAACTTATAACTTTCTTACTCTTTGAATGTTTCTGTTGTTGATTCTTTCGAAATGTTTGGATTGTATAGATGATCGAAGGACGAATGCCATTTGCTGAAAAGGAAGATAGTGAAGCTTCTGAAGCTTATGCTAACAGAGCTCGACCATCATTTAAGGCTCCATCAAAGAATTATCCACATGGTCTTAAAACGTGAGTCTTACAAGTTACAACTCTGTTTTGTATCATTGATTGGTTTAGTTCATGTCATTAACCGGTTAAGCTAAACCCGATTTATAGGTTGATAGAAGAATGTTGGCATGAGAAACCTGCAAAACGACCTACGTTTAGAGAGATTATTAAACGGCTTGAGTCTATACTTCATCACATGGGTCATAAACGTCAATGGAGGGTCTGGTTCCTCATCTCTCTCTTTAGAACACTCAGTTCTTTGAGTTTTGTTTGTTTGTCTTTCTCTGATATGTTTTGTTTGTTTTTTCACTCAGATGAGGCCATTGACTTGCTTTCAAAATTTCGAACACAAGAAGAAACATAATTGGGATTTGAGTAGCCATGATGGCTCATCCGGTGCACATTTGTGATTCTTTACTTGGTTATTAAACCATTCTTTTGTGTTCCTTCCGGTTTAGTTTGGTTTTTCCCAACCTAATTTTTATTTTTGTTGTATATTAAAGAAAATTTACGTGTGGACAAAAAACTCCATTATCTTAATTTGTAGACTATATACAAGTTGTTGTAAAAACTCCATTAACCTCAATATTGTTGCTGCTGTTATATTTTGGTGTGTGATACTGAGATTTATGGGTAAAACCAAAAGCGTCTTGGTTCTTTAAAATTCAATTATCGAGTCAGACCGGTCTGGTCTAATTAGAGTTCCAATAGATAAGTTCTAAACCGGGTTGGAAGAGATATAATGTATCTTCTTGGGTCTCAATTAGCCTTACCCAAATCATCCGTAAACATTACTCAAATCTAAATTTAAATGTGAAAAATTATTTTATTAGGTGATAGACTTTTAAATTTAAAAATTTATGTTCGAATTCAAAATTATCCACTAAAACCTGAAATCTAATTATATATACAAATAATTAAATTATTCTAAAATTTTTATTTATATTTATAAAAAAAAATTAAATTTAACCATTTTTCAATATTTTATTACCTAAAACCAACATGCATCTAAATCTGAATCCAAACTGAACCCGACAAAATTATTCCACTAAATATTAAACTTTTAAACCCGATATATCCAAATTCGAATGGGTTTTATTCGAATTTGACCCATTTATCCGGATGCGGAATGCCTATATTTACTTGAGTAAAATACGTATTATTTGAACCATGAATCATTTATTCGGTAAATAATTCAACAGTCACATATCATTGTTATAAAATAAACAAAAAAAAAAAAATCAAAATATGGTAGAAAGCAACATTCAATTGTGGTCCATCATGAAAAGATACGAGAAGATTTTATGGTTTTTTAAAACCCACTTCGACAATGAAAGCTTTACCCAAACCAATTTATATTTGTTTCTTTTATAAATGACATATATGATGTAAATGAAATTTAATTATTTACTAATTTGTAAAAATTTACTAGTGAATGTATATACATTAATCAATTATTTCACATGCTTGATTAATTTTCTTACTAAATTCACTTTAAACATTTCAGAGAACAATATATCCTAGTTTAAGTTGTAGTATTTTTTTTTTAATTACAATAATAATAAAAAAAGTAAAAAAGAAAATGAAGCACATTGCAAGTGGGTGTATAATATATAGTTATAGGTTTATAAATATAGATTTTATATTTATATCTTATCTCTATCAAATTACCCTAAATGGGTTGATAAAGGATGAGATCAAAGACTACACAT
This sequence comes from Leavenworthia alabamica, assembly GCA_000411055.1. Lineage (NCBI taxonomy): Eukaryota > Viridiplantae > Streptophyta > Magnoliopsida > Brassicales > Brassicaceae > Leavenworthia > Leavenworthia alabamica. The sequence continues at coordinate 222,181 of KE156664.1, forward strand.
CACATGCTACTCTCCTCTTCTTTTGGCATAACCTTACTTCATTTATACATATTATGCTCCTCAATTATTCAACATATTTAAAAAATAAATTATTTTATGACCAAAAAAAAAAAAAAAAATTATTAAGCAAAACAAAAATATCTACACATATAAACAATATTTTCTTTGGTTAAACAAGAATGATATTTTCAACAATATTACATCTCCAATATTTATTATGTTACTCATTATATAAATTGTTAGTCAACTATGTTTGACTATATATTATAAACTCGAGTATACAAAGTATTATATTTTCATTTTTAGTTTTAATTAACATTTTCTTTTGAATTAACAAATATATTAGACTTTAATGAGTGCAAAAGTTTTTAAAAAAAATTGTAAAGAGAGAGACTAAAGTAGTTGGAGATGAGAGGACCTTCTAATTGAGTCAGAGGCATTTCACTTAAATAACTTTCCAAATTAAGCCTTATGTCTTGTCCAGCCACATAAAATTATAAAGTATAAACCCTATTTATTTTATTAATCTATTCATTTTATATGTCAATATCACAATAAGTAAACATCATCAACTCTAAATCAAACTAACTTATAAATAGCATGTTAATTTACTTCACAATCTGAGTAATTTTCTTCTTTTTTACATCTTTAATTCTCTATTTCTCAAAAAATATAAACATAATGGTTTTTTTACAAATCATAAGTTTAGCCAAATATAATAACTTCACAAATTTTCTTCTATTTGTTTATATACTATCAATTCCTATATGAAAAAATAAACCTAATGTATAATAACAATTTTCTTTTCAAAATTCAAAATTTTATTATTTTATTATTATCTTTTAGTTACCATTTAAAATCAATTTAGTAATATACATTCTCCCAAAACAATTTAGTAATATACCATTTAAAATAAATAAATATATATATATATATATATTCCATGTTTAGTGAAACATTTTTTCCTGCAAAATCTCACTAAAATCTTCAAGATAAATTTTTTACACAAGAAAATGGAATAGAACTGATAATTTTCCTCTTTAAAAAGATCAAAATTTAGTAAAAACAAAGGAAAGAAAAAGATCTATATTTGTTAAAACATAAAAATAAAAATGTACTGAGATTTACCTAAAGATTTAAGTGCCCTAAAAAACTTTCACACTAAAAGGAAAGACAAGTAATGGCAAGTAGAGTCTGTATCTCATGACTGATTGCCTAACTTGAACCATCTTTTCATTTAGACCTTTGTGAAAGACCTCACAAGAATTAACCACCAATAACTTATTAAATATATATTTTATGTGATTTCAAAAGGTACTATACTCATCCTTTGTGAACTTTTAGGTTGCTCTATATCATTACTTTACATTACTAGATAGTCCTGGGCATTCGGAATCATCGGTTTGGTTCGGTTCGTAATAGTTGATAGTCGGTTTTTTAAAAATTTATAAAGCTCACCGTTTAAGACCGAATAATCACATCAATTCGGTTCGGTTTTTAAATTTTTTATAAAACTCATTTTTTGAGACCGAATAAACACATCGGTTTGCTTTAATTTTTATAAGTTTTAATTGTTTTAATTTGGGTATTAAAATATCTTCGATCGGTTTGGTTTTGGATATTGAAACATCTCCGATCGGTTATTATATTTCAGTTTTAGTTCGATTCGGTTTTCATTTTTTAAATTCAAATCGATTCGATATATTCGGTTCGGTTTTTATACCCATGACTATTACTAGATGTCAAAATGTACTAAACCGAAAAATATTTTAGTTAATTAATTAATTATTTAAGTACAAACATTTAGTAATCAATATTGAAAATCTGCTTTGACCACATAATTAATTAGATTAATAACATTTGTATGTAAGTTGACAAAAAAAAATAACATTTCTAAGTTCCAAAATTAGTTTATATAAAATTACATTTTGGAATATACATGTATATATGTATACCTAACAAAGAAAAAACACATAAATACTTTATCTCATAAATTTTGATTCATAAACCTATGCTTTAGCAGTAATAAAACCAGTTATTAACACATATTGACAAGACCACTTATATGGATGAAAAATGAGGTAAAGCAAATTAAATGGTGATAGAAATTATATTTTTTTAAAAACAAAATAAAAAATATGCCTTTATAAATGTATATACCCAATATCTTCTTCACACCAGCACAACCTTACCTTCCATTATCTACAACTTCTCCAAATCTCATACTTTTCACAAAATCAATTTCTCAAGAAAAATAAAACTTTCTTCTTTGTTCTTCTCTCCCCAACAGGTCAGTCTAATATTATTTTGTTGTTCCCCAATCCTTTCAAACATTATCTTCTTCATAATATTACTTTGCTTCACTTCTTTTGGTCCTTAAAACCTAATCTTTGTTCTTCTTTAATTAGTTTCCTTTTTTAATTGATTCTTTTTTATGTTTTAAGACATAAACAAGATTTAAAATCTTCTGATCTCCTTTGTACTTTAAAATATTTATTTTTCATAAACTAGATTTATATTTTCTTTGTACTTACAAAGTCTTAGTTTAACTTAAATGCAAGATCAAAAAGTAATCTACAACTTTCTACTTGTGTCGGCAACAGATTAATAAAATTGAATCTTGTTAATTAATTTAACAAAAAAAACATAATTCAAACTAATAAAAAACATGACAAATATGGTTTTGTATTTTCAAGAAAAAAAAACCATTGTTGTGTCTTTTTTAGTTCTTGTTTTTTTATTTTATTTTATAAATTTTGCCCTAAACTTTTTTTTTTGGCTTTGGAGCAGCAAACACGGCGTATCAATTGGAGCTAGGAGAAGATTCCTCTCCCCTGAGGAAATCTGGGAGAGGAAAGATCGAAATCAAAAGGATAGAGAACACAACAAATCGTCAAGTTACTTTTTGCAAACGCAGAAATGGTTTGCTTAAGAAAGCTTATGAACTCTCTGTTCTTTGTGATGCTGAAGTAGCTCTCATCGTTTTCTCTAGTCGTGGTCGTCTCTATGAGTACTCAAACAACAGGTTTATTCATATATACTCTGTTCTTAGCTTTTAATAGATCTAACTAAATTTAATGTTTGATTTAGGGTTTTTTTCTCTATATATGTTAAAGGATAAATATTTAATAATTAGGGTTTTCGATTTTTCTTTGCTAGATTTGATTCTATTCTTTTTCTATGGTTAGAAACCTCTTGTGGTAGGATTATTATTATTTATTTCTTGAATTTCCACATATAACACACAAAATTCACTAATATTTTTGGGATTAATCTTATATATATATATATATATATATGCTTTTTTTTTATCATCATATATATATATATGTTTATTTTAATAACTTTGTACTATTTTTAGTTGATATTTAGTTTAAAAAATTGTAATAATTTTCTAGATCTGATGTCTTATTATTCATGTGTGTCTTTTCCATGTTAGTTTAAAAGAGAAGTGGTTATGTCTGAAATGAGGAAAATAGTACAAATTAAAAGAGATCTGAGTGAGAGTTAGATAATAAATGAAAATAAGTATATGTTTTATAATATTGAGATTTAGATTGAGTTTGTTGGGCTAAAAAAATCTTATAACTTATCTATTTTCCCTACTAACAAGTACTTGAAGATTTAGATAGTTTTATAGATCTAGTATTGTAATAGGTAAAATCTTGATTTTTTTTATGACTATAAAAGTAAGTATTGAGAGAGTAAGGACTATGATGTCATATATCTTCTGTGTTGTGATCATCTCATCCTCCATTGTTGTTAATGTCTGTGTCTCTCTTTCTCTTCTCTTCTTTCTTTTACTTTCCTTTCTTATCTCTCTCTTTCTCTCTCTTGAATTATCATATCATATATTTGATACAACACATGTGATGGTAAGTGATAGTAAATAAGGTTTTTTTTTATAGGTGAATTTAAATCTTTTATAGTTTTGGAGAAATATTCATGAGCTATAGACTTAGTTATAAAATGGTTATGGCTAAAAGAAACAAATAAATTTTATGAAGAGTTTCAAGATTTCTATTGAGTATACCAATTGGTTATAATTAGGGAAAATATCTCTAGGTTTATTTTTCTATAATTTAGGTTTTTTTAGTAATTTTTAAATTAAAACATTCAGAATGGGAGAAGAAATTAAGTAAAAAAAAATGTTGGGTTTATTTTAAAAAAAAAATTTGGGCTTATTTTTAAAATTTTAAATTTTTTTGGTTTAAAAAATAAAAAATAAAATAAATAAATTAAGAAAGGAATTAATTAAGAAAAAATAAACTCTTTGGGTATCTCATCTTCTCCTTAAAATTACTATTTTTAAAAATAAAAATATTTAAAACTATTTTAGAATTACATTACTCAAACTAGTAATCACTATTTACACACGCAATTTCCAATATTTATTATTAGAATTGCCATGTGGTTTCTTCTCTACATCAAAACATAAAAATATATCACTATATATTAAATTGTGTTTATAAATTATAATCATATTTTTCTTAATAGTTTACAGTTGTCAATTCATGTCCTGAAATATATATAATTTCCATGTCTAAAAAAAGAAAACCAAACGACTTCAAATCAATCAGTCAAATTAATTTTCATTTTACCTTATAATGTTTTATATACTTAACGAAATCACAGTTTTGTTTATCAAATTTTTCTTTAAAGATTAGGTTTTGTTCTCTTTATGATTTGTTGTCTTTGTTATAGAATCTTTGATCACGTCATCACAAAGATATTATTATTACTTTCTTTTATTTTTCACTTATATTTACTATTATTGTAAAGTTTTGTTAGTTTCAGTTCTTGACTTCTGACAAGAAGGTTTATGTCATAATAAAATTAATTTTAAAACCTATTTATAAATTCAAATATATCATCATAATACTTTTGACCATTTAATATTAGATTTCACATATTGTAATTATTTCTCCCAAAAAAAGTGAAAATAAAATTCAACAAAAAGACAAATAATAAGAACACTAAAATTCTTATATTTCTAAGAACTAGAAAGATTTAAAATCACTGAATAAATAGATTTATACAATTTATTTTTCTTTTAAATTATATTTTTTCCTAGAAAGAGAAAGTTAGGGATTTAACATTTTCTCTCTCATGGGCATAGAGTAAAGTGAGATTTTTGGTACGGATCCAATAAGCTAAGGGCTTGTTCAGCCATCTACGAACCCATAATGGACGGTCATGATCTTCTCCATAAAATGTTCAGATCTCAGACATCAAAGTCTATAAAATGTTATCTTAACATGTATATTTAGTGGGCATTCGGTTCGGTTTATCGAAAACCGAACCGAACAAGATCGGTTTCAGGTTATTCGGTTTTAGGGGAGTAAACCGATCGAATTTTTTTTATTTTTAGTTCGGTTTTTGGTTTGGTTCGCTTTTAATTTATATTCGGTTTATTCGGTTAACCGAATTATAGTAAAAAATCATATTTCGATTCTGTGTATTCGGATTATTCGGTTTATATATGCATATACAAATATACATATATATGTATATGTATATTTGTACATGAATATATAGAAAAATAATAAATGGGTAGAGTAGTAATTTTAATTATATTCCAAATAAGGAAAGTATAGAAGAACGTTGTGATGTTACTAGGACAAGTCATTAAGTTACATCACACTACTATTAATCCAATGGTTAAAATTTAAAGACCATAAAATGTCTAATATAACCAATGTGTAATGTTTTTGTCACATGTCTGAAACCCTAGCCATGTTGAAACATTTCAATCACTCAAATTTTTCCAGCATTGCAGTTGTAGTCAATCACTAGCAAGCTCTATAGATTTAAGGTTTCAGAAGAATTTATGGCTTCAATTAATTGATTCTTTAATTGTTACAAATAAATATTTTATTAATAGTTTAATTGTTTTCTTATAACTACTGTTTTTTTTTCTTTCACATCATCTGACTCAAAAGAACCGATGTTTGCTTTTAAGGTTTCGTATTAGAATCACTTAACTGAGCAAGTTGGTTGATTTGACCCTTTTAGTTATTTTTATTATTTGTCAAAATATTGAATAGTTTATATTATTTTATTAGTAACACTTATAATAAAGTTGCTAATTATATTTCTTTAAAATGTGACAGTGTAAAAGGGACAATTGAAAGGTATAAAAAGGCAATATCGGATAATTCTAATACAGGATCTGTGGCAGAAATTAATGCACAGGTAATTCGAAATTACACAATTAATTTTAATTTATGAATATAAATACTGAATTAATTTTTAAAAATTGTACATATATAGAAATATTGTTTATTTTCCTTTTTTTTTTTAAGTATTATCAACAAGAATCAGCCAAACTTCGTCAACAAATTATCAGCATACAAAACTCTAACAGGTTAATAAATTTAATTAACTTGAAATATTTGATTAATTATTTGTTAATTAATATAACATTTTATATTAATATTTCTTATGGTTGCTTAGGCAATTGATGGGTGAGACAATAGGATCAATGTCTCCTAAAGAGTTAAGGAATTTGGAAGGCAGATTAGAGAGAAGTATAACCCGGATCCGATCCAAGAAGGTAAATTATATTTTATTAATGCTTTAATATATTATTTATTTCTATATGCCTTATTGCTAAATATATAAATTTAATTTATTTTCTATTGTTACAGAGTGAGCTCTTATTCTCCGAAATAGACTACATGCAGAAAAGAGTAAGAAATAAATAAAATTTAATTTATATATTTAACATGTATTTATAATAAAATGTTTATGTAGGAAGTTGATTTGCATAATGATAATCAGCTTCTTCGTGCAAAGGTAATTAATTAATTTATATTATATAATTTAATTTTGACGTTTTTATTCAAAGATTCTTTCAATGAATATAACATATAAAAATATTAAAATGATAAAAATGTTAATTAGTATTTGAGATATATTTGTGTAATATTAGATAGCTGAAAATGAGAGGAACAGTCCAAGTATGAATCTAATGCCAGGTGGATCTAACTACGATCAGATTATGCAACCACCTCAAACTCAATCTCAACCGTTCGATTCACGAAACTATTTCCAAGTTGCGGCATTGCAACCTAACTGTCGCCAAGACCAAACTGCTCTCCAGTTAGTGTAAGAAACAAATCTTTCTAATCTTATATATATATTTGTTGATTTTTTGAAAATTAGTTATATTGGTCTTTTTTATTTAATTTGTTTTGTAGGTAATATTATTGGCTTAAGGAAATGAGAGAGTGAATAAAAGCCATATTTGGATTGAGTAATATATAGATAAATTATGCATGCTTTATTTTTTTTTATTCTATGAATGTTGTGTATTGATAATTTCTATACTTATTTATATTGCTTATGTTTTTTATGTTAAAATAATATCTTCAAGACTTGCCAATGACAATTCATGTTCTATTAATAATTGGTGCTTCTAAGCTATTTTCTTATCACAAGATTCATCTCAATATGAACGTGTCATATATAATGGGCCTTATTTGGATAATTTCAGCCCAGAGATATATAATTGAAGTCTGGCCACACTCGTTCGTAACAAGTTGACAACATCCGATACATAACATTTTAACATTTTGATAGATAATTTATGTGATTACTTACATTAATTGCATTGATTATGTGGTCCGTTATGTAAAAATCAATAACGTATATATACTCACGTAAAATTTTATCAGAAAAAACGACCAGCACTTGGTTAGTTGGTCTATAAATTTTTGTATCTACACAAAATAGTTCCAAGAACTTTATTGTTTAAGTTTTTAACCACAAAGTCAATCGTCACGCTCACACAAACACAAACCATAAAACCATCGAAACTAAGAAAATAAAATAAAAGCAAAACCAACCATTGACCACGGAGGGACAAGACCGTCATAAAAGAAAGAAAGACGCATCGTTTTTTTCATGAAACGAAGTCTAAAGGACAAAGCAGAGTATAGGTTATATAACATAGTTTATAAAGTAAAATATTTGCTCAGAAGAGGCAAAGCTTGAGTCAGTGGTTTTTGGGGTCAACCGGCAACTTTCCTAGAGTAGGCATTGGTGGTGGGTTGTGTTGGTCTAAGGTATATGTCACGTTTTTCTCCTACCCAACCCGCCTTCATCGGAGGTGGTGGTTTCGACTGTCCAACCACAGACACTGAGTGTCTTCGAGATCCAGTTCCTCCTATTGTCATGTTTGAAAGTTTATCAGCTGTCTCAGATACACTACGAGTCACCCGGTTCTTGTTCAATGCTACTGCTGCATTCCCTCCAATTGAGTTTTGTTAGATGAATTAAACACAACCATTGTCTGAGTTTAAAGAAAAAAAACGTAGTTTTGAAGGTTTTTACTTACGAGGACTCTTTTTTCCGGGTGGTCTGTATTTGGTGTCTCTGACATAACTTCTCATGGGTTTAGTGTTTCTAGTCCCATCTTGATTAGCCATATCAAGTTTCCGCTGCACGCCACTACCAAAAGCAGCATTCGACTTTGGAGTCACATTGCTATTGAATGACTTGGCACTGGCAAGAGACACTGGTTGCCGTTTAACTGATTGGTGCTCGAATGATCCCCTTGCCCCAACTATAATGAGACATAAATGGAACTTAGATTGTAACAATCTCGAAATATGATATAATAACACTGGTCAATGAACTAACTATGAAATTACCAGGTGGTGGAGTTCTTGCAGCAGAAGGCTTGGGGCGAAGAGATGGTGGGACATAAAAGCAACTCTGCCCCATGAGAACACAGTTAGACTGGAAGTAGAGATATAATAACAGTCAAGGCTTACCACCCAACCAAAAATCGTTCTTCGTGTACCTGGAAGAACGGGTGCTGAAGAGCCTCTGCAGCAGTTGGTCTGCTGGATGGATCCCATGAGCAAAGCCGCTGAATGATCACGAAAAAGATGGAGATGAGATACTAAGAATAAAAGAAATAACTTCCTGGATTCATAGAGAAGCCGCCTTTCAAGAGTTGTTAAAAGTACCGCAATAAGATTAATTGCATCTTCACTTGCAGATGGCATCAAGCTTGAAAGAGGAACACCAGGAAGCTGCAAGACACAACCAACTGTGTTATTGTCTGATACAATAAAACCACAAGACAATTTCTCAAGCTCGCACAAGTACCTGAGGAAATTGATAGTTTATGGTGTTAGCAAGATTAAGTCCCTCCAACCAGGTTTCCTCAGTTGGGCTGCCAATGACATCGCAAATTTTGTAGATTTCATCTGCTTCACTGCAATGATGATACGATAATATTTAACTTGTGTTTATTAGCATTTGATTGTGCAACATTTCTAATCAGCAAATACAAATTAATCACTGCTAATTACCTAGCCCCGGGAAAAATAGGGCGAAGAGACAACAATTCAGCCATAATAGCTCCCATCGCCCACATATCTGAAAAAAAAAAAAATAATTGCCAAATTGTTTACCACAAGATTGCATCATTAAAGAAAAATATGATTATCGTACTATAGTATGGATACTAACCAACTTTTGATGTGTACACATATGCCTGTAGGAGTACTTCAGGTGCCCTGTACCTATTAAAAAAAAAAAAGACTAATGGGTCATTGGGCATAATATATAACAATATATGGGTCGTTGCAGAACAAATATAAACAGATATTCATATTTCTGTACGAATCATTGCAGCATAAAAAGGGAAGCGAATCTTACCAGCGTGTAGAAACATACTCGGTAAAAGGTGGACTCGAATTAACCTCCCGTGCCAGGCCAAAATCAGCAATCTTAATGACGTCTTTAGAGACTAATAGATTTTCTGCAACAACCAACACAATATCGATAAATATTCAGTGAAAACGGCATAGTGTTTAAAATCAATATTGTCTATCTTCAGAGCAGATTATTGAAGCTTTGTATCTGACACCTCAACGCTATCAATTACCTGGCTTAAGATCGCGGTGGAAGTAACCACGCTGATGCATGTAAGAGAGGCCTTGGAAGATTTGAAAGCACCAATTTCTGATACTAGATTCTGCAAAAAGCTTTTGTCGATCCTTCATAAGCTGGTAAAGATTGCACTCCTGATAAAGTAAGAATGTCATACACAGATTCAGAGCAATGAATCGAAGTCTCAGAAAATATTAAACTACAAGCAGGAAAGAAGTATACCATGTATTCAAAGACAAAGTATAGGATATCATTTTCCCGGATGACTTCCTTCAGCTTTACGATGTTTGGATGATTCATTCTCCTCAGCGACTAATAGGAGAAAAAGGGAGGTATAAGCGTCCAGTAAACAAAACAAAAAAATCTTCTCAATTAAAGCAGTTCACTACCTTCACTTCTCTCAGATTAATACATTCGTCCCAAGAGTAGTATTTCTTTTTCATTCTCTTAATTGCAACCTTCTCTTAGAAAATTTCAGTTAGTTAAAATCCAAGCACAGAACATTATACATGCATGGATAGCTCTCAAAGAAAGAAACTTACAACTTCACCCGTCTGCTTATGTATAGCTCGCCAAACACTACCAAAAGTTCCATCACCAACCTCTTTAATTAACTTGTATCTATAAATTCACAAGGCATTTAAAAGTAAACTCGTAAATAGAAAATCAAGGGAGCCAAAGATATTATAAAATTAAGAAAAATCTAAGCTACCTGTCCATCTTTCCTGTTAAGCAAAGTAGTCTCTTTATTTATTTATGTATGTAAACTGTAAAAGAACTTCAGAAGATTTGTATAGCATTAATCTTCCAGTCGTATGTAGCAAGGACTGGACACCACCAAGGCAGTAAAATCAATGATTCTCCGGCTGGGTAGACTGACTGTTATTTACTTCGAACATAAATGGGTTGACCATTAAAGCAAAAGAAAGACAGCAAGAGGAGAGGAAAAAACATACTGAGAACTCAAAGACATAAAGGAACCAACAAGAAAGAATGTGTTGGCTAATAGGAAGGACCTTATGCTCACAACATCTCACCCAGGGGTTCAGACTCAAGGAAATGACATATGTAAACTTAAAAAAGAAACTGTTATTTTCTTCAACCAGCGCCCATAAGAACAAGATATGGAAGAGGGGGCTAACAAAGAGGTTTCGCTAGGACTATACGAAGGAAGAATATGCAGATTTCACCCTGCAAAAGACAAAAAATGCCAGAGAACCAAATATATTCAGATAGATATGAAGATGTGTAGTTGTGTACAATAGAAATATTTTAAGTTTGTGTGTTTGACATCCTTTAAACTTGTCTGCAAACGTGCAACTGTCTTTTTCTCAAAATCATACAAGACTTCTATTTTCATCGTTTAGTTATATTTTCCATTCAAAAGTTCCTAATATTTTTTATAGCAGTTGTGATTTCTCAAATTCCTTACTTGGCCACTCATTAAAAAACATCAAGATGAAATATATTAAAAACTCCAATTCGGATATTTACAAGTGATCAATGTGTACCAAACACATAGCACGCTCTAAAAATCCAATAGCAAAATAACTATCTAAGGAAGGAAGCATCATGTTAAATAAAACAAAAGTCTCTAAACAGCTTCAGTCAAAAGTCATACCTGTCAAAGAAATTTGCCACACACTTTCACTAAAGTTCATAGAAGAGGGTTTGATGACCACTAAGTGAAGTTAACGAAAGAGCCCACAAGGAAATCTGAACGTAAAAGAAACCGCCAATCGAGCGCTTCTTGGAATGAGAAAAGCCTATAGTGATAGCAGCTCGGCCAGACAAAAACTTGCTCCATATCTCAGAAGATAAAAATCCACTTAAAATAAAGCCTTATAAAACCTGTAGCAAATGAGACAACATATAAATACAAAAATCAATAGAATCGAAAAGCCAGGCTAGCAATTGAAGAGATCCATAAAACAAAATCTGCAGAAAACATCATAATCAAAAGGTATGCTAATAACAGACTCAATTTTACATTAGACTCTAGTCAATAAAAACAAATTCATCATTCATGAAACAACACAACACCTAATGCAGCTGAGAAGTGAGATCACAAATCACAATACCTAATAACACACAGATCTGCAAAAGCTAAAAAACAAACATATCCAATTCGATCAATACGCCAGAAACGGAGCTACGTTAGCTAAATTTCAAACAAATAAACAAAAACAAGTCAAATCCTAATGAATTAAACCAAAATCGAATACAGATCCAATCTGATCAAACACAAAACGACAGAGAATTAAAAATCTTTATTAAGAGAAGGAGATCTAATATACCTAAAAGCCAACCGGCATAAACACCGTCGCCGACGACGGAACAAAACAGAATCCAGAGCTTCTCTACCTCTTTTAAACTTTTTTTTTCAATATTCAAAAAACTCCAACAAAAATAAAACAAACTCCACCGCTCTTTTCTCTTTCTCAACCAAATATCTCTTGACCTTTGCGGTTCTCTTCTCTTTAATAAACCCAAAAAAAAAGCCTTAAGAATTTATATTCATTCCCCTAGCTATAAAATAGAATATTTATTTTTTACTTTGCTTCCATTGTCGTCATTGATGATAGATATTGTGGTTTCTGTCGCGTTGGAAACTGTTATAATCTTCTGTGTGTTAATCCACGAATTTACGGTGTTCCGTGGGATTATCACGTTGGTGATGTCATTACTTTATTATGGACCGTTTGATTAAAAAGTATTTTAACTTATATTATTTACGTGGCCGCCTCTCTAGGTTTTTTTCCTTTTATTCTTTGGCTTCCACGATGTAATATTGATTTAATTATGACTTTTCTATGATAGTTATATATATATTAATTTAATCATGATTAGAGTTTGATTACCATAAAATGAAAATTGATTACAGTAAAATATACTCCCTCTGTTTGTGAAAGAGTGTCATTCTAGTGTCAAATTCTTGTAAGTGAAAGAATGTCATTTTAGGATTTCTAGGCAAATTTTTAGTTATAATGTCATGTTTACCCCTGTTATTTTAACTTATTAATTGGAGAGAGAAATAATTATAGTGTATTAATTAAGGGTAAAAGTGAAATTTACCAATTTTTCTTAATTTGTGTGAAAAATGTCAGAATGACATTCTTTCAAATACAGAGGGAGTATTTCATTTTATGGATGATTCTTTAGCTAAAGCTTCAACTATTGGAATGCTTGAGATTTTGTTTTCCATTTTTTATATTTTTAGATGTATTTTTTATACTTTCTGTGATGAACACTCTTTAATCATTTTATGTTTCATATGTTAATAATTATTAGATTTCTTATTTTATGATATATTATCTTTTCTATATTTATTAAAATAGGACCAACAGTTATTTTTTTTTTGTCAACTGTATAAACTATTATAGGAGTACATTTCTTTTGAACGTTTACTATTTTTTCCTTCCTATTTTTAACCCAAAAAAACTATTTTGTCTTTGAAAAATATGTTTTCATTTTTCTACGAACTCATGTTGTTTATAAAATTATACATCATAAATATTGTATAGATATGAGAGACCATAAAACTGTGATTAAATTATAAATTAGTGAATCTTATCATCAAGATCACTAGTTCGGTTGGATTTGTTTAGAGGGAAACAAATTCAAGTTGTTTGGGGAAAAAAAACGATTTTTTTTTAAGTTCGTTCCCTCTTTATAAATTCAAATGGTTACATGCGATTTAGAATATTAAAGGAATTTTTTATTAATAACTTTTGATGTCGTTATCAGATTTAATGGATTTATAAAATATGGTAAGCATAATTTATGCTAATTTAATAAAATTATTTTATCATAACCACTTACTTCTATCATATGTAGTAGAAACTGAGCACTCACAAAATTCTGGTCTAAAACTTGAGACATAAACCTATCTGTCTGAAACACAATCCAGAATCGATCGATTCTTCTCTGAATCTGTAAAAGAAAGAATTTGGAGAAAATGCAAGAAGAGAGTAATAGAGACTTGAATTGTGGGTTAAATTAGTAAATCATATAAGTATATAGTATAAAAAGAATTACATGTCAAAACTATAAAAACATAGAATTTTTTGCTTTTTCTTTTTTTTAGATTCTATAATTTTTCTTCATAATCGAAAAAAAGGGTGTGGAAGTGATAAGAAACCATACCAAAAAAAAACGCCTTCTCCTACATCTTAAGCATATGTGAATCAGCCAACGACGAACTAAGATCTTCTCGTGATTGTGATCTCCTACTTTGTAGTCGCATTTGACTTCTCCGAGGTGAAGACCAAAAAGAACTACTACTGTCATATTGAATATCCCCTAAGCTATCAGAAGAACAACTATGTAAAGCACAGCTACTCGATGAGTACAACGATGATTCCATTAGCTGTGCACTGCTTCCGAAACTAAATGGTCTACGCGGTGGCGGTACTCGTACTGTTGGACTCAATGGTGTCTTTACTCCTGAAAGAAGAATGATCAATGTTAAGAACTGAGTAACTTATAACAATGATTAAGCTTGTTGAGTTAACCTGTACTCATAGGACTCCATCGCTGGAATCTGAAGGGAGAAGGGATGTTAAGAACAGATGAAGCTGAGGTGTTATTGTGTCTAAAAAGTGGGAGATATGACTTTCTAAAGAATCTTGGTATACAATTGCTGACTCGTGATAATGCACAGAGAAGTAGAATCAATGAGACGAATAAACCAGAGATAAGGACTATTGGGTTTATCTTCATACTTAAAGTCTCATAGCTTTTTAATCCTAATGTAGAAGAAGAAGATAGAGTCTTCCCTGCTTCAAGAAGAGCTACTCCAAGTGTCCAAGTTATACTTCCTGATCCAATTACGATTTGCTTATCTGTAATATACAAACCTTCTCGTAACAAGGAGACTATGTATGGTGCTCTAAAGCAATATTGTTCAATGAAGGGTTGTGGAGAAACACTTGTTTTGGCAACTTGCCAAGCCTTTTCACAAAATTCCCTACCTTTTTCTAAGACATCATCAAGGGAAGCTTCAGCACTTAAATTGAAAAAACGGAAAACCACGAAGAATCCAGATACGGCATAGAACTGACCATGAGGACGAGGATAACCATCAGGAATAGCACAAGGCTGTAAATCACAGTCAATTCCATGTTTTGTGTTTGACCATTCAGAGCTATTAACAGCAATTTTCGCCAGTGCGCTGCATTCTCCCCAGTTTGGAGCACCAACGAGCTTGATAGGAACTCCTTGCTTCCCTTTTTTACCTTTTTGGACATTAGGAGCACACTGAGAACATGTGTACTGTCCATTGTATCCAGAATTCAAGCAAGGATGTTTCATTTCTAATTTCCCATCAATCAAATCAGATTTATTGACATTTGGTAGCTTCTTTAAAAGATGAACAACAGACCTTTCAAATGCATCATTAAGACCATATCCCGC
>KE156669.1:0-10209 GCA_000411055.1 Leavenworthia alabamica
GTCGTCTATCGGCAGGTTGCTCTCGACCGACTGCCGAGGGATTTGCGCATGCTTGGTTCCGACACCTCGGGTCATATCAAGTAACCCTCACAATACCTGAACGGTCTCCTGCAACTGCCAAGATCCTGCTCCCTGACACCCAATCTTGCCTCACAAAACTGTGAGTCAGCCCCGAGTCGAACAATATGTGCGACTCTATCCTGACCACACATAAGCTCCCTACATAATGCTACCCCATAATATTCCCAAAACACATATACACAAATTCACATATATAGTGACTATAATCAAAATAAACAATAATATAATGAAATAAAGTACTAATCAGTGATAGGTCGGCTCCCGCTAGCCACTCTGGATCCCGACCATATCGTGTATATCCTCGGGGCAGTCCCCTGTCCCTGAGCTGGTGTTGATCCCGGCTGTGATAAATTGGGACAATCCTTTCGGATATGCCCCGGCTCATGACAGTGGAAGCAAACAGATGTTGGTCTCAGACACTCCGTTTTCCGATCCCAACTGTCCTGCACCAATAACACCGCGTCCCAGGACCAGCCTGAGAAGCCTCCTTTCCCGGCCTTTTCTTGCCCCACTACTGCTGTCCGGACTTGCTCCCGTGGCTGGNGCAAGAGCTGTCACAGCCGGTGTCTGTCTAGCAGATCCTCCAGGAGTGCTGCTCTCTCAACCAGATATGATACAATGGTTTTGGAGGTCTGGCCGCATCTCCTTCAACAACCGTCATACTAAGCTTGCCATCATCGAAACCACGTACAACAAACCGCTTCAGTCTGTTGAACTCTGCCTCATACTCATGAACAGATCGGGTCCCTTGAGGTAACTCCAGGAACTGACTCTTCAACCTGTCTCGAGCCTCCTGGGGAAAGTACTTGGTATCAAACTCCCTCCGGAAGTCGACCCAAGTCATGCGATTAGCATCGCCTCGTCTTGTTAGAACCCCTAACCACCATGTATGTGCATCTCTCACGAGGTAATGCACCGCAAGATCCACCCAGAACTCCTCTGGACATCGTATCGAATGGAAGTTCTGCTCTAGCTGGGACCTCCACTCATCAGCCACTATCGGGTTGGCACCCCATGAAAGAACTAGATACCCAACAACTGCATGTGCTCCATCATCCGTAAATATGACGAAGCATCTACCTCTGCATCTTGTATCCTCTATCAGCTACCGGAACAGGTACCTCCAGAACTACGGCCTGTGGTGGGTCCTGCTCGGGAACGGGTACTGGGGCAGGCATCCTCTCAAAAAGCTGAGTAAGCAACAACAATACGACTCCCATCTGCCCAGCCTCAGCCGGTGCAGGAATGTCCTGCTGCTCCGCACCTCCACCGATTGAGCATCTCCCTCGGATAATCCAGAATCTCGAGGATCACTCGAGGTACTGTGAACAGTCTTGGCATCTTCCGTATGGCCTCTGCCTCCTCGACCTCCACGTCCACCTCGGGCACCATGACCTCTACCTCTACTCAAGAGTGTAGAACTCACCATCTACACGACATAATAACAAACTTATTAATTCCCGACGCTAATAACTAACCGACCAGTCTTACTGTGAACCCATCCGCCGAGGTTAAAGAGATAACATATTCACTCTACCTATGTGGATTGTCCTAGAAACAACTCCGCTCTGATACCAAATTGACACAACCACACCGTGTTGTGACTTACTCGACTGGAGTTTCAAAAAAATTTATAACACATAAACAATATACAACAAAACATATCCACATATATCATAACATACATAATGCACAATACGAAAATGTACCACGTGATACAAGTCTGCTGTGGACCTATGTCATCTCTTCGCTCTAGCCCCAAGTCCACGTGCTCTTAGCCTCACTTCTTTTTACCTGCACCCAAAAGAGATTGATCAGTATATCATAATACTGAGTGAAGCACTCATCCCGATTACCAGCTCCGCTATAGAATCCGGACGGTGCGGATAACCAGCACTGTGTCCTCAGACACCGTAAAACAATATAACAAAACAATGCAAAATAATACATATGCATATGCTATCACGATAATATAATGATGCATCACACAAGAATATCCTGACGTAATCGATATCCGCACCAATCACGCCGCCTCAACAACACAAACATATATGCATAACACCAATATACATATCTACATAGCATCTACGTGATGCTACGACTATCCTAGGCCAGACTATCCTATGTCCGTTTGGGTTCCAGCTAACTTCGGTCCCACACTCACCTCGAAAGTCAAATAACGATCAAACGATTGCGCGTCTCAAAAATCTGATTCCTACAGAAACGAACAACACGCACGTTAGAATCAGAATCCAAGATAACACTTTGGTCCCGGCCCGACCTTACACCATCTCGTCTGTGTTGTCCACCGACTTTCCAGCTTATCCCAGCTATGGTTCGTTCGTGATCTTCACCTTGGATCGTTCGGGCTGGCCATGGCTTGGTTCTGGAATTTTCCAGCCGACCTATGGCTCGGACGGTCCTCCCTTGGCCCGGGCGGTCCAGCTTCGGCTGAGAGCTTTCCATGGCTGGTTCTCCTCCAATCTGGCTCCACTTGGTGCCAAACTTCACCAACCTCAATCCAAGACTCTCCAGACGGTCAAACCACTCCTCAGCCTCTTCTGGCTTTGAACTACCAGTAAAAGACTTGACTTCAAAATGGTACAGATGATCCAGAATACTCAAGTATGTAGGCTCTGCTGGCACTACTCCGGGAACCCCAACTGGTACTTCCACTTGCTCTGGAACCACCAGAATCGGTAACAGAACGGGTGCCAGGACTTGCACTGTAGTCTGCTCGACCAAAGTTGCTAATAGGCCTAACATAAAAGCTGTCCACAGCAGCTGATTTCCTCTTGGAATTGCTTCTGGTAACGATGCCTCATCACCCACACCAACAGGCTCAGCTAGTACTGCATGCTCAGCGGCACCCACACTAGCCTGTCCCACATAAGTGCTCTGTCACGACTCAGCACTAGCTCTACCACGATCTCAACCACGACGATCACGTCTATGAACACGCTCACGGATAACCACGAATTTCCAGAAATAACCATCTGGAAATTCAATAAAATCAATCAACACTCAAACAAATAAATGAACTCAAATAAGACTTACCGTGGAATCGCTTGGCTGGAGGATGGTATACCAACTCGACTCAATCTCAAACAATTCAGAGTGTCCTAGAAACACCCTAGCTCTGATACCAAACTGAAATAACCTAACCCAGTTTTCTAGACTCTAAACTGCTAATTTAAAAAAAAAAAATTCTCAATTAACCGATATTCCAATACTTATCGGTTCTCAATACCCGATTAACTCTTTAACTTAATAATTTATTAAGTTCAATTAATACTCAACAGATCAAATATAAATATTAAACCAAATATTTATAACTCAAATCATCATCCAACAACTCTCAATATTACCTACACTCAGTTCTAGATTCTCAAACAGACTCAACAAAAATAAAACATCAAACAACCGACACAGGTATTAAAAAACCCCAACCCGGTTCTCTAGACTCTAAAAAACTAATTTTTAAAATTTTTATTATTTAACTGATAATCTCATACTTACCAATTCTAAAGTCCGGATTAATTCTCAACTCAATAAATAAGTCCTCATAAAACTCTAATAAAATAAGTAACCATGTTATAACTTCATAAATATCAAACTCCATTTACCTAGCCTCAATCTAGGTTCTCAAACAACTCCAAATTAATAAACAACAAAACACGACACCGGTATACCATCGCATCGCAGCTACAATCCCACAGAACTCGAACTCATTGTTTTTCTTTTCCTATACCTGCACACACAAAATGCTGCTATCAGTATTTAATTAATACTGAGTGGGCAATCCTCCCATCTACTAGGTTCTTTGTAGACAAGAGTGATTAATTTTCAATTTAGGTTAACCGTATGTTCTCTATTCTCAATTTTTGTTTTATTTCTCAATTCATGTGATAACCGGTTTTGACTCGTTACGTCCGGTTATCAATATTTCCTCAATTTCTTAAATATGTGATGAACAGTTTGTACTCGTTACACTCAAACATCACATTTTACTCAAATACCAGTTTTTACTCGTTACACTCAGTTTTCATCTAGTCAGATGGTTTTTACTCGTTACGCCCGCAGACAAGAACTCAATCTCAAATTTTATGGTTATTCTCAAAATTTCTCAATTTTCTCCATTTTACTCAATTACTCTGTTTCACTCAATTTTTAACTCATTATTAAACCGACACTGGTTTAATTAAATTTCTCAACCAAAACACGCAAGAACCAAACTCAAACAATGAAACCACACAATCAACCGAATTCGAGCAATCAATCACAATTGTTGAACCACGTCATGCACGCACATTTGTCTTGCTGAAGGTGTGTAAAAGGCCAAAAATACCCCTGACTTGTAAAATTATCAAAATAACCCTAAAAATATTTTAGGCAACATTCAGTAATTAACAATCACTACAACTCAAATGAATCCCAAAAACTCTTCTGGGATCCCAAATAATAATTTTTCAGAAATCTAGAAATTTCCAGACAATCTCTAAAATTAAATAATCCAAAAACTTACAGAAACTATCATCCTCAAAGATGAAGTCACGGAATGAAATTTAACTATCCAATTCACGATCCAACCGTTGAGAACTAACCTCTAGATGTGTCGAACCTGCTCACAAAATATCTCAAAGATCTAACCATAGATCCACTCGGGATCTAATTTTAAATACATGTCGGTCTAAATCGCGTCTATAATATATGACCTAACAAAAACGTGAATAATATTTATAATATAAACTCAAATTTAAATCCGTAAATTGGTAAATCTAGATACAAGGCTTAACTATAACTTTACAAAAAATCACTACCTTTAGAATCGATTTGCTGTATTTTATACTATGATATATCAATTATGTATGCATCATTTTTATATGTAGACTTTACTTTCTTTCTTATGAGCCACACGTAGAACCTTTTTTCTCTCTTTGAATGTGACCGAGAAAATTATAACAAAACTAGGGTTTTTTAGATTTATCTTAGGTTTAGAATTTGTGTTTTGTTTCTAATTGTTAAGTGATAACCCTAATCACTTAAAACAATTACATGGGCTTTTAGGCACGAAATCGTTAATACACAAAAATTAAAACTCTAATGTTAAAAACTCAATTATGTGATTATTTAAATCACTTTTTGGGTTTTTGGCCTAATTAAATTAATCACTTAAATAATTAAAAGTTTTAGGGATTTCCAAGCCCAACTTCTTTTAATTATTTAGTAACTCCTTTTTGGACTTTTAAAATTCATCTCTTTTAATTAACTAATAATTAAAAAATCTGTAAGGTTTTCCAAATTTAATCCTTTTAGTTATTCAATTAATTATTTTAGGTTTACAAACTCAAGTAAACAACTTCACAGAAACAACCAGTAAACTCCGCACCACTCATAAATCTCAAAATCTTAACAGCCTTGGAATTAATTCTTAGCAATAAATTTGGTTTTCGGGTCGGTCCAACTGCTATGATTCGATTTATTCGGTTCAATATCACAATAAACCGACCTGACCATGATCGATAAACTATTTTATTAAACCAAACTCTGCAAACCATAACCCTAAACTTATTTTGTGATCCTAAACCGTATCACAGGTGTTACAATTCTCCCCCAGTAAGAATAGATTCATCTTCAAATCTACCATCTACCCGTCCTTCAAAAATTGCAATCTCATAAAAATGAGATACCTCACTCGGAAATCTCATAGGAATGAGATACTCAAACAGTTAAACTCAATAAACTTGACTTTTCCGGAAATTGTACATGTTTAATTCAAATTACTTATTACGCAATTGATTAACTCAATACTCAATACTCAAAATGATCTAATACATAAATAAGTCTCAAAACTCAAATACAAGTGCAAATCTCAAAAATTAAAACACAAACTCAAAAAAAAAAACGAGCACACTCAGTCCTCCACAGGAATTGTTCTTCCTGTAACTTGTCATACCACTTAGAAAACTTGTGTTTCAATTTAGACTCTGGCTCTCAAGTCTCCTCATACTCGCCATTACAGTCCCAACAGACGTTCATCTCTGACACTTTCTTCCTATGAAGAACTCTAACTCGACAGTCCAAAACCTCAATAGGTTGTGCCTCAATCACCATGTGAGGTATAAGATCTGTATGAACCTCTATGACCACTCGATCATCCTTGTGTAAGCACTTCTTCAGCATAGACACATGGAACACCTTGTGAAAGGTTCTCCAAAACTGTCATGCAAACCTTGGATCTCGATCCGACACTATACTCAGTGAAACTCCTTGCAATTTTACAATCTCAGCCACAAACTTTCGAGCTAAGACCTCTGAACCGTCGGTCTTCATGATAGCTAAGAATTGTGCTGACTTGGTCAACATATCCACGATGACCCAAATGGCATATTTGCCACTCAAAAGTGGTAACCCAACCACAAATTCCATTATGATCATCTCCCATTTCCACTCAGGCATGGGGAGACTTTACAGTAAACCACTTGGCACCTGATCTCAGCCTTAACTAGCTGACGCATGTCGCACTCAGCAACTCACTTGACAAAATCTTTCTTCATCCCTACCCACTGGTAAAACTGTTTGAGGTCATGGTACATCTTGGTAGCCCCCGGATGAATCAAAAGCAAGCCCTGGTGCGCTTCTTGTAGAATGTCCGGCCTCAGCACTTCATGCTTTGGTACACACACCAGCCGTTAAGCATGATGGTTTCGTTGCTGGCAACCACATACTCAGACTTCTTGGATCTAGAAGCCATAATCAACTCCTCATCGAACTGATGTGCTACTTGCACTCTGCTCAGAATGTCATCCTGGTGCACTGCCTCTAATCAAAGTTATTTGTAGGAAGAAAGTGCCAGAGTTAAAATTCCGTTGGGACTGCAATGGCAAGTTTGAGGAAACTTGGGAGCCTGAAGCTAAGCTAAAACGTAAGTTTTCAAGTGGTACGGAAAGTTACAGGAAGAGCGGATTCGTGTGGAAGATTGAGTAGTCCTCGTTGTTGGAGTTCGATTTTTATTTTCGATATTTGCACTTGTATTTGAGTTTTGAGACTTATCTATGTATTGGATCATTTTTGAGTTTTAAGATTATGAGTATTGATTTTGAGTTAGTCCATTACGTAATAAGTAATTTGAATTAAACATGTGAAAATATTCGGAAAAAATTGAGTTTTATTGAGTTGAATATCTCAATTGATGAGATTTATGTGTTTAGAGTATCTCGGTTACGAGATTTATGGGTTGAATATCTCATTCCTATGAGATTTCTGAGTGATGTATCTCATTTTTATGAGGTTGCGGGTCTGAGTGACTAGTTTACGGTAGATTTGAGGACGATTCTATTCTTAATGGGAGAGAATTATAACATCCGTGATCCGGTTTAGGATCATAAAGTCAGTTTAGGGTTATGGTTTGCCGAGTTTAGTTTAATGAAATGGTTTATCAATTCTGGCCAGGTCGGTTAATTGAATAATTAAAAAGAGTTGGTGTTGGAAACCCTACAAACTTTTAATTATTGATTAATTAAATGATGGATTATAAAAGGCCAAAAAAGTTAGTAAATAATTAAAAGGAGTTGCACTTTGGAAAACTCTAAAACTTTTAATTATTTAAAGTAATCTATTTAATTGGGTCAAAAGCTCAAAGATGAATATTTTTAAATGATCACAAATATGGGCCAAGGGAGTTTAGGGTTTTAGTTATGTGATTTAAAGATTTTGGACTTAAAAGCCCAAGGATTAATTTAAGTGATTATGGTATCACTTAAACAATCATAAAATCACAAAACGTAAACCTAAAATATTAGAAAAAAAATCACAGACCTACAGAGAAAGAGGAGCCAGCCGTCGACCTTGATCTTTGAGCCACCACTGCTGGAAAAATTGTTCCTCCGGCCACCACCTTCTCCTTTTCTCTTCATCTCTTTCATCCTTTCACTAAATCAAGTAAAGTTCCTTGATTTGTTTATAGATTCAAATCAGATCTGAATGTGTAATAAATTGAAAGTTTCAGATTTGGTTTTGAATGTGAATTGATTGTTGTTTCAGATTAATCACAATCATAGCCACCATTGAATCAAATAAAAATCTGGTGAGTATGTGATTTTTAGATTGATTTGTGGTTCTAACTTGGAGTTTTTGGAGTAGTTTTGAGTAGATCTGAATATGAATTGATTTGTGGAATCAAATCTGAAATTTTTGGACCACCGGAGCAGCACCGCCGGTCACGCGCCACCGCTGGAGCTCACAAGCCACCACCGGAGCTCACGAGCCACCACCTTCAGGTCACGCGCCGCCGTGAGTACTTTGTTGTTGAGGGGCATTTTGGTAAATTTGCAAGTCAGAGGCAGTTTGGTCTTTTCACACCTTCAGAGACTAAGGTGCGTGCATGACCGTGGTTCGATGAGTTTGATTGGTTTCTTGAGTTCGATTGATTGTATGCTCTTGGTTATTTGTGTTTGAGTTTTGTGTGATGTTTGAGTTTGTATGTTGTTTGAGTAATTAATTAAACCGATATCGGTTTAATGATGGGTTGAAAAATTGATTTAAAATTTTAAGTAATGAGTAATTGAGTGAAATGGTTAAAATTGAAAAAAAAACTTTGAGTAAACCATTAATTTGAGATTGAGTTCTAGTCAGCGAGCGTAACGAGTAAAAACCATCTGATTAGATGAAAACTGGGCGTAACGAGTAAAAACCGGTATTTGAGTAAAATGTGATGTTCGGGCGTAACGAGTTAATAACCGTTAATCACATTTTGAGTAAGTTGATAACCGGACGTAGCGAATTAAAAATGAAGCTTTTCAAAATCAGTATGATTTTTCAGTAGTTTCTTATGCATTTTCAATGTTCATGTACTACAGATATTATCTTCATAAAATTAAATTTATTCTTTAACAAAAGGAATATAATTTCCAAAACATATCACAAAAAAAAAGAGGGAATAATAGAGAGAAGTGAGTGACTCCAAACTCAACGGTCCAAAATCTTCAACATCTATTAGCCATCCATTTTATTCCTTATTTATTTGATGCATTGCTCCAAATATTATCTCATTTAGTCATTCAATTTAAATATATTACCAAAAATTATAGTAATTGTTAATCTTTAATTTACAATCTTTGAAGTATCTAGATGATTTTTTTCTAGGGCCAACTAAATATAAGGTGATTTATCAAGATTTATTATGACTAGCTAGGTTTATATCTTGTGCTTACTGTGGATTCATAACTTAGAAATGTATCTTTGTGATTAGTTTTATAAATAGCATTTTAGATGTAATTTTTTATACCAAATTTCTCATTCATATTGCATTGTATGTGGTAGGACAAAAACTGATATCAGAATATATATATAAATACTATATTTGATTTAGTTAACTGTGGTTTTTTATTTATTTTATTAAAAATTTAAAAGAGATTACAAAACTTATTTGAATATTTAAAATGTATTTGTACTTTTTGTATTAGTTAGTTGAAAAATTGACTCTTACTCATAATAAATTGATTAAAATTATCTTTTTCTATTGATATTTTGTAATATTCTATAATCTTTTATAATATTTTCTATGATATTATTTTCTAATGATACTTTTATATTATATATAATATATAATATTATTTGGATACAATATTTCTATAATATAAGATAGAGATTATTTATATGTTTACTAAGTTGATGAAAACTCCATGAAATTCATTTTTTCGGTTTCAGAAATATTCTGGAATCAGAATAAGAATTTAAGCACATTTAGAAGAATTTATGCATTGTATTTATGTTATTTAACACATTACCTAATAATGTTTTTGGTGTTTAGTTATACACACTAATTTTTCAAAACATTTTTTTAAGTATTTTGAAAAACAATTCCCGTATTTATACAAGTTTCGCTTCTAGATGACTAAACGTTTCTATGCAATGTACTTTATAGTGTATAATATATACAAATTACAAATACATTGATATATTTAAAAATTATCATTTTTAGATAACTATTTTTAAGGGTATTAAAAAAATTATTTTTTCAAATAGCTAATTTCTTAGTATCGCAAATAGTCAATAATAAATAGCTAGGCCTTCTATGCTGCTTGTTAACACTTGAAACATAATATATATATATATATATATATATAT
>KE156669.1:10581-28192 GCA_000411055.1 Leavenworthia alabamica
ATAATATACAAAAATGGGGTATTAAAAAAATTATCTTTTTCAAATAGCTAATTTCTTAGTATCATATACTGCAAATAGTCAATAATAAGTACATAAGTCTTCTATGTTGCGTGTTTGACATTTATATGTATCCATAAATCTATGATTTTTATTTTAATATATGATTTATATTACTGACATTAATAGAACACCTGCAAAATTCAACTGGTGTAAACCGAAGGTATTAAAATATGTGCCGTATTAAATGTTACAGAAATATTAGTTGACGACGATACGTAAATTCCTAAACATATCAAGGATTATTTTTATAAATTAAAGCAAGTCTTAATTAATACACAATAAGAATTAAGAACCAGATGCTAAAGTAACCGAACCGAACCAAAAGAACTAAACTTAATTGTATTTGAATTTTGTAAAATATTTAAATGGTTCATATATATCTACAAAACTATAATCTAATAATCAAATTTGAACCAAAATATCTGAATAATATCCGAAAATATAATTATATATATATTAATTATATTTATATTTGCTATAACTTAATTATATTTGAATACTTCATGATATTTGTGTAACTTTCAGATTATTTTGATTATATTCGGTTATTTTAGTTACGGATATTTTGTTTTTTTCTGTGTATTTTAGTTCATTTAGTTACATATTTATAATATCAAATTTCAGATATATTTGTTTTTTCGGATATTTTTGGGTATCTTTGATTGTTGGGTTATTTATATGTATAAAATATATGAAGTGAAACAATACCAAACAAATATCCAAAATATTTTTAAATCTCCGTTAAATAGATAAAACCGAATAAAACTGGTGAAGAACCAAAACAAACCAATTTTTTAAAAAATCCGAATGGTTGTTATATGTCTAGAACAAAAAAACAAAAAACGAATCGAACCAAACCGAATACCCAAATACTCACCTCTAGCTGTCACTATCTAGCTTTTTATTTTTTATTTTTTATTTAGATTTATATAGTCAACGCTTTTATTTTTGATAAAGTTATAAAGAGATATACAACTATAGCTATGTTTTAGATACAAAACTCAAAACTCAACACAAACAATGGAGTCTCAGTCTCAGAGTGGTCAACACGAATCCCTAAAACGTTCTCCATTCACCGGAATGTTCCATAAATTGAAGAATAATCTTGTCTTCCGATCAAAACTTGCTGAGTTAAACGGTGCAATGGGTGATCTTGGTACTTACATACCAATCGTTCTTGCTTTAACTCTAGCCAAGGATTTGGATTTAGGCACAACACTAATATTCACAGGCATATACAACGCCATAACCGGAGCGGTTTACGGCGTTCCTATGCCGGTTCAACCGATGAAATCAATTGCAGCTGTGGCTATATCATCGAGTCAAGAGGATTTCGGTATACCGGAGATCATGGCCGCCGGAATATGTACCGGAGGGATCTTGTTTGTTTTAGGGATCTCTGGTTTGATGCAGCTTGTGTTTAGTATCATTCCTTTATCAGTTGTTAGAGGGATTCAATTGTCACAAGGCTTAGCTTTTGCTATGTCTGCTGTTAAGTATATTAAGAAGGAACAGAATTTTTCTAAGTCTAAGAGTGTTGGTGATAGGCCATGGTTAGGGCTTGATGGTTTGGTGTTGGCTTTGGTTTGTGTTATGTTTATAGTTCTTGTGAATGGAGATGGAAAAGAGGAGGAGGCGGAGGAAGAAGAAGAGAGTGATAGTTCGAGAGGACAAAGAAGACGGTTTTCGATAAAAAATGTTATAGCTAATGTACCATCAGCTTTGTTGATATTCTTGTTAGGTGTTGTTTTAGCATTCATAAGGAAGCCAAGTATTGTACATGACATTAGGTTTGGACCATCTAAGATTAAGGTTGTGAGAATGAGCCGAAAAGCGTGGAAGACCGGGTTTTTTAAAGGGACAATTCCGCAGTTACCTTTGTCTATTCTTAATTCTGTTGTGGCTGTGTGTAAGCTGTCTTATGATCTGTTTCCAGAGAAAGAATTCTCGGCAGGATCGGTTTCGATTACTGTTGGGCTGATGAATATGGTTGGATGTTGGTTTGGCGCAATGCCTACTTGTCATGGAGCTGGTGGGTTAGCCGGGCAGTATAAGTTTGGTGGAAGGAGTGGTGGATGTGTGGCATTGTTAGGAGTAGTTAAATTAATGTTTGGTTTGGTTTTGGGAGGTTCATTGGTTGGTATATTGGAGAAGTTTCCGGTTGGTGTACTTGGGGCTTTGTTACTATTTGCGGGGATAGAGCTTGCAATGGCAGCTAGGGATATGAACACAAAGGGAGATGCATTTGTGATGCTTATTTGTACTGCTGTTTCTTTGGGCTCAAATGCTGCCATAGGCTTTGTGGTTGGGATTGTTTTATATGTGGTTTTGTGGTTGCGGAATTACAAGCCGAGCGGGCTTCCGCGACAACCCGTTGAACAGCCTTGAAGGTCTTCTTCATGCTTGGTGTTCCACTATTCTTATTTCTCTATGTTTTTTCCAATAATAAGTTCAATACTATGTGGAACTGTATTACTAAGTAACGAAAGTGGAGAGATGAACCATTCATTGATCATTTATTTTCATCTGGCTGTTGTTATATATGAGAGATTTATCAATGTCACCAAAGAGTAAGACAATCTTCAATTTTGGTTAACATCATTTACTAACATATCTAGGTATAGAGGCCTAACCAAACTTGGAAATCTCAAAAAACAAACACTAAAATGAGATCAAGATGGTGGGAGATAATTACTCGAACACCTCAACATGCTAATGACATGTCACAAAGGATGAACATAACCTTAATGAACGTGTAAGAATCATGATATTACATTGAAGGTTGTTAAAGAATTTTTGAGCAGATGCAATCAATATTGCAGACTTCTTAAAAACAGAGGATTGTTTTTAATCTCAAACTTGAAATTAAATAACAAATAATAAATATATATTTTAATTAGTTTGTATCATATATATATATATATATATATATTATTTAATATATATTAAATAGATTTATAATGTATTTTATAATTTTTAATTTTTTTCATATATTGATAATTTATATTGTGGTTAAATTATATTATAAATAATATTGGTTTATCACTATAATATATAATCGGATAATAAACTTACGAATCTTGCTGATCTGAATCTGTATAATGTGAATTTGTATTTTTGACTAAAATATATATGGAATATATCTAAAATTTAAATTTTTGATCAGATTCATTTCAGATGTTTTGGATTCAAATAATTTAAATATGATAGTTTATTATCAGTTTGAAATATTTTACTATTCAATCTTTATTTTTTCTAGGTCGAGATCATATTAGATATATCATCTACGAAATAAAATTTGATTAATTTATACTAATATAACTAACATGACAATAATAACAATAATTAAACACATAATCGATACTAATAGTAGTTAGAATAATTATGATAAATTAGGTGGTAGTCCCTATTTTTTATTCTATCAATTTATTTTTAAGAAAATAAATAATATTTATATTTTATATTTTATAATAATAATATTTTATTCATTTAATTGTGATAAAAATTAGTTATATATCTTAAAAGATTATATTTATTAATATAAAATTTTAATTTTAATTTAAAAACTATTAAAATTTAGTAAATATTATGTATAATATTATATTGTTTGAATGATTTAAATAAAATAAATTATATATATATTAAAGAGATTTAACATTTGAAACTAATTGACTAATGTTTTCCTATTTATTAGGAAATTTATTTTCTAAATAATCAAATATTATGATTATTAGTANATTTATAATTAATTTATTTTTATTAAAAAATTAAATAATATTATTTATTTATATTTATATAACAAATAAAATAACATATGTTAGACAATAATATATTTTCTAACCAAAACAACCAAGTCAACATGCATCAATCAAGTCAATAACCATTTTCTAAACTCAAAATAATAAATCCTACAATAATAAAATAAAGCGACCAACAAAGACCCTATTGATTTATTCCACAAAAGAGTTAATCCCAACTGATTTATTTAGCAGTAGACTTATTCCGAATAATCTATAATTATATACAACTGTTAAATTTCTTAAAATTCTAGTAATACACTTTTTTTTTACCAAATGATTAACTGCCAAAAATAATTCAATAATATTTTAATTTCTAAAATTTAGTAAATTTTTCAATTATTAAATTAAAAAAAAAATTATTCAGTTTTTACAATATTGTTTCTTGCTCGTCTTTCTTTTAGTCAATATATATTGGATGAAGAGGATTTTGGCTTTAAACTTAATCTCTAGATTTCACATTTTGTCTTTCACATTTTGCTTTGTATGCTTCTTTCAAAATTTATCTAAGATTTATTTATTTTGAATTTTTAATCGAAGATCTTATATTTTCATCGAGTTTTGTATCTTTCAAGGTTTTATCACTAGAGTTCATGTGTCATAAAATTCGTTATTCCAAGTTAATTTAATTTAGTACCTTAGTTATATACATAATGTGGATCACTAAAATACTTAAAAATCACTGGAAATTATTTATTTTATGCAAAGAGATTATGTAGTGTTTTGGGAAGCAACCCGATCCACTCTGCTTTGCAAAAATATCCACCAATATTCATAACACTTATGAAGACCAAACTATCACACCAAAATTACAAATTAGCACACTTACATCTGCACTTGCACCCACCAGAACCGATCCGGAGAGTAGGTTATATAAACGGTCGTTTATGGCATCCAATAGTTTATATTAGTTTATGAGTATTTTTTATAAGTTTAAAAATACGTTTAAACATATTTTAGATATAAAAAAATAATTCGCATAGAACATCTAAAATAATCGTGAATAATTGGACTGGTCTTGACACCCACAAAACGCAGATCCAAAAGATACCCACTAATTGTTTTCTAAACATTTTTAAAAATCACAAAAACACACACACAGAACTCGTAAATCCGCCATGAATTCGTAAAAATATATGGAGTAAATATGTAAATGTAAAAGTTAAAAGAAATAATAAAATTTTAAAATATATAGAATAAATTTTCTAAATTGTTATAGTTTTTTTTAAAGTGGCGGATATCCACGGGATCCGTATCCGTAGAGAAATGTAACTCGTCAATAAGACCTATAAAAATATCTTCGGCAGGTTGCGGGTCAGATTCTAGACCTAGTTAGAGACCTAGGTCCATACATTACTTAGGTTAGTGATCATAGCATGTTATATGGTTCTCTTTCAAGTGTGGATAGAACAAGATTTTTTCCTTAATAATTTTCAGTAGAGGTAACCATACTTGATAGCAAAAAATAAGTTAAATGATAATATAAGCATAATTTAATGGTAGTAAATTAACTAGATAATATAACATAAGCTTTTGAAAAATAAATTAACGAAATATTATAAATAAATTTTGCGGGAAACAAACTGATGAAACGAAAATCCGCGGTAAATAAACTAACTTAAAGTCTCTAAAAAATAACCAAAAATACCGTTTAACCGTTTTGATTAACAAAATTTGAACAATATCGATCTTACTTTTTTTTCCGAGTTATTCTATGTAGATATGATCAAAGTTATTTCAATTCATATATGAATTTGCACAATCTTTTCAAATTAAGTTATATAAAATTTATCTAAATAGGTTTAAGTTAGAACACAAATTTAAGAGCATGATTCTTTTCCTTTAATTGCCATTGGATTTTTGTTTCCCTTTAAAACATTTGGGCTAAACTGAATCATCTTAAAACACATTGAGCAAAAACAGAGAAACCATAAATTATTAGGTACCAAAACGTAAATTTAGACATATCTCATATATATTCAGAGAAACGAGCTTTTAATGGCTTCTTCTGGGTTATCTCCTTTGTCGAATTAGCCCTAAACCTATACGGCTGCTACTACATCCAGATTTCATCATTTGTTAATAGGAGAAGAACCCTAATTCTAATCTTTGTTTCTAACCTTATAAATCGCTTCAAAAAAGTTTCGTTCTCTTCTCCTCCTCTTCGCTCATTTCCGTTTCATATCCTTCCGATTAATTTTACGATTTCTCATCTGTAATCCTAAATTTTCAATTCATCGGATTGTATAAAGTTTTGTTTATCTAGGTAATCAGCGGTTAGTCAAAATTTTTGGTTTTTTTCTTAATTTGAAATCGATTCAGATTTCATATTCTTGTCTCTGTTCCAGGTGAAATCAAAATTTTAGATCTTGATTTTAGTGTCAATCTTGTTGTTTAAGATGTCTGGATATGGAAACAAGAGAGATGAAGGATCGATCACGATTCAGAGCACTAATTTGTTTGCAGCTTTGGATACTCGTAAGAAGAAGAAGAAGTCTGATAAGGCAGGTAAGAGCAAAGGGTCTTCTAAGTCAAGGGAAGAGACAAAGAAGGAACCTGAGCCACAGGTGTATTGGGCACCTACTCCTTTGAAAGTTAAGTCTTGGGCTGATATTGATGATGATGATGATGAAGATGATGACTATTATGCTACCACTGCTCCTATGTCTGGTTGGAGTACTTCTAAGCCTTCTCATACTGATTCTAAAGACATTCATGTTGAGGTCAGAAATCTAAACAATCTGATTGTTCAGTTGGTTGAGATTTGACATGTTGGTTGTTAATAAGTCTCTTAAGGATTCTCTTTGTGACTTGTGAGTTCTGAGAGTTGGTTTCTGTTCTGTGGTAGATTATGATGTTGTGACTTGTGTCTCTTTGTTATGTTGTTCTTATCCAAATTGGATTTGTGATTTGTTTGGTTTCTGATGTGATTCTCTCTTGCTTTGATTTGTCAGGAAAGTGAAAGTGAAGAAGATGTTCTTGATGAAGGTGATGATGATGTGGAGGAAGAGCATGAAGAGGAAACAGAGGTACAAGTTCATCCAGAGCCAGAGCCTGAGGTGAAGAAGGCTCCTGAAGCTCCTGCACCTCCTAAAGAGGCAGAGAGACAGCTTTCCAAGAAAGAGAAGAAAAAGAAAGAACTTGCTGAGCTTGAGGCTTTGTTGGCTGATTTTGGTGTTGTTCCTAAGGAGAGTAATGTCCAAGAGGACTCTCAAGGTAATTTTCAATTTCAATCTCTTTAATCACGCAAGCAATGCAATTGATACCATACTATCTTGCTTTTGTTTGTTTTCCCTGTTGAGTTTTGATCTCTCTAGCGCTTTGGTTATACCCAAATTAGGGGTGGGCATAAATCCGAAACCGAATCCGAAATTCAAAAACCGATTCAAAAAATCCGAACCGAAACCGAACTGGTTTGGGTGCTAAAACCGATCGGTTTATAGGTTAAATATTTTTTGTTTTCGGACTCGGATTGTGATTTTTCGGATAACCGAAATAAACCAAATTATATCAGGGTTTTTTGGTGTTTTGATGTTTCGGTTCGGTTTTTGAGGATTTTGGTTTTTTGATTTTTTTGGATTATTTTTGGTGTTTTGATGTTTTGGTTCAGTTTTTGAGGATATTGTTTTTTTTAAAGTTTTTTTGGAATATTTTTTGAATTTTTTTGGTGTTTTGATGTTTCAGTTTTTGGGGATATTGTTTTTTTTTTTGTTTTTTTGGAATATTTTTCGATTTTTTTTGGTGTTTTGATGTTTCAGTTTTTGGGGATTTTGTTTTTTTGGTTTTTTGGATTATTTTTCGATTTTTTTTTGGTTTTTTGAGTTTTTTGCTTTTTTTTTCTCAGATTTTCTGATTTTTTCGGATTTCGGATTTGGTTTTGATTTTGGATAAATTTTTTTTGCAAAACCAAACCAAAACCGAAAAAATTCTAACCTAAACCGAACCGAATTAAATCGGTTTCTGTTCGGTTTTTAATATGTTTCACTTGGGTTATTCGAAAACCGAAAAATCCGAACCGAATCCGAATACTCAGCCCTAACCCCAATACCTTGTTTGTACTTTCACAGAGGCTAAACAAGAAAAGAATTCAGATGTGAATGGAGAGGGAGAGAAGAAGGAGAACACAACAGGTGGAGAGTCAAAGGCATCAAAAAAGAAGAAAAAGAAAGAGAAGCAAAAGGAGATCAAAGAGCAACAAGCAAACAATAACTCTGTTACTGTAGATGAAGCTGCTAGTTCCGAACCAACTGAAGAAGAATCTGCCATAGATGTCAAAGAAAGAATTAAAAAGCTTGCATCCATGAAGAAGAAAAAGTCAAACAAAGAAGTTGATGCTGCAGCTAAAGTTGTTGCTGAGGAAGCAGCTGCGAGACGTAAGAAGCTAGCAGCTGCAAAGAAGAAGGAGAAGAATCACTATAACCAACAACCTATACGGTAGCATCATCATTTTGATCTTGATGGGAAATGCAAATATGAACATGTATTTTGCAGTATGAGAGTCTCTCTTGGGTTAATAAGTCTTTTGAAGGGTTTGGTTTTACAGTTGAATCCTTTTTTCTAGTCACTATGAACAGGTTAAAGACGAAGTTCCTCTCTTTTGTTTTTTGAACATCTTTGTTTCTTATTAATCTCAGACCTTTTTAGGTGTGATAAATTTCTTATTATGTATTGTTTGGTTTGATTGTGTTATTTGTTTTCTTTGGTATTTATGTGGTTTTTGATTCATGGCTTGTTACAAATTCATTTGCTCGTCTTCTCTTTTGTCCGTTATATGTAGGGATTAGGTCTAGGCATTTGGATTACAGATAGGATTTCGGATAATTTGGATTTAAGAGGTTATCTGTTTAGGTTTTGTAGTATTTGGTTTAGATTTGGATATCCAAAATATTGAGGAAAATAAAATATTTAGTTAATTTTAAATAAAATTTGGTTTAAATTGAATAAAATTTAGTTATATTTTAAAAAATATATTCAAAAGCTTTAAAAAAATTTAGTTAGTTTATATATATTTGATTAGTTTTGTCTTCAGTAATTAATTTTTTTTCTACATTTTAAATATATTGCAATACACTAGTTATTTAAAAAAAAATTATGTGTATATATATATTAGAACACAACACAACCTAATCTCGTTAGTTATATAAATATTGTATCGCTCTTATATGGTTCTCACGTTACTATAATTTCCTGTTGACATATTTTTATATATACTATATTTTATTTTAACCTAGTTTGGACAAATCCAAGTTATTGTTGATCGAACACATCGGTTCTATTTTGAACCGGAAAGGTTTTAAAACATTGGTTGAAAGGCTAATTTGTACCAAATTATGAGTGGTGAAGAAATGAGATTTACCACATTTATAAGTTTTATATTTATATTTTTATTTATTTATTGCATCCTTTTAGTTATAAGATCACATGTCAATACGTTGCTTCATTATCTGACCATCAAAACGTAAATTATAGACATATACACGCACTTAGTTAATTAAATTTTAAGATATTATACCTATAATATTTGTTCTATAAAATTTATAACCCAAAACCCAGTGTGTAATATGAAGTCATATTACAGTATTTTCTATATTGACCTCTGCTTCATACAAGTCACATAATAAAATCGTTATAATGCATAAACCATGCAAAATGGTATTTCTCAATAGTATACAAAAGGTAGACAAAGTAATTAAAATGCATAGACGACATTGATTGGAAACATAGCTTGCACGGACTGTACCTAAACAAACTCAACAAAGATCCGATTATTATGCTTGTACAAGTTGTTGTTTTAATTAAAATTATATAATATAGCAAAGAACGCCTACTCAGATATGACATGTGGACAAAACCTCATAAAAGTACATTAGTTCATACTTGATAGTCTTAACCATCTTTTTATATAAACCCTTACTATTTACTCAGCAACACACCTCTTTTATCTTCTCCATTCAACAACACTCAAACAGCTTCATTGTGAGATGGTTGTGATTCAGATTTTCCTCACCGCGGTGGTGGTTGTTGGAGCTGCTAGTCTCTTCCCGGAGACTCTAGAAGCGACCGTCGATGCAGAAGCTGACGTGGCATTACTACAAAGTTTACAACACTTGTGAGAATGCCGAGAATTTTGTGAGACACCAAGTTGAAATATTTTACAAGAAAGATAAAAGCACTGCTCCTAAGCTCCTTCGTCTCTTCTACTCCGACTGCTTCGTCACCGTACGTTTTTTATTGATCTTCTCTTACCCATTTAATCATTTCTATATCACTTAAGTATAATCACAAAAATGGTTAATAGAGTTTAACTAAAAGATTTGCGATTGCTACTCGTACTGAGTTTGGTCCGCAAACTAAGCAAAAATTAATAGAAATGTTTTCACTTTTTATGTTAAGATACATATATTTTGAAGTAGAAACATTTGGGAAACGTTTCCACTCTCTGATTTTTGATGTACCCGTTCAATGGAAACGTCTCCATTTAGCTTAAAATGTATTGGGGACGTTTATTAAGAGTACCAACGGTGTATCGGTAGCCAAGCCATATACCCAGGATGGGTTCTTGGAGCAAAATGAAGTACCCGTGCATCATAGATGTGAAAATAAACAATAAAATATACAATAAACAATACAAACATATATATATATAGGAAATATCTTGATTGGTTGAATAAACAATAAAATATATTGTAAATAGGCAAGGTTTACGGGAAATCTAACTAAAAATTCTGAATTTATCTAAATTAATATTTTCATCCTTTTAATTATATATATATTTTTTAAATTTTATTTTAATTGGCGGTCTTTCAAAAAATTTTGAACGTTGAAATAAATAATAATGCAATAATATCTTTAAAATTGGCGGTCTTTTTCCCCCTTTTTATAATTTTAGTTTATAACTAAAAATATATAAAATAGAAATAATCTGTTTGTAAGCTAACAACGTTTACACATATGCAAAAGTTCGTATATGTTGTTTACGCATAGACACAGCTGGGCATTTTATTTTCTCACTACTTAGTTAATTCTTGTGTAATTGCAAAAATAACTATAAAAGGTCTAATTTAAAACTATGTTGAAGTGTTACAGAATCATCGTGCATTAGTATTGTAGACTATGAACATATTTTATATATACCCGTCTATAGTCCTGAAATTTGTTTAATAAAAGAAAAACTTAGAAAAAAACAATATTGAATTCCACTAAAATGTACATTATTGGAATGAAATGTTTTTACAAATTGTTATATCATTTTATTTTGTATATTCATATAACACATCTTTTTATTTCGGCAAACTCATATAATTAACACATCTTGTTATCTTATATCTTGCCTTCAACACTGGGAAATGCAGGGCTTTATAAGTTAAACTATAATCCGTTTATAACTAACTGCTCCGAGTTATTATATAAATTTGGTCTACAATTACATAAAACGACATTCACAAAAAAAAAAAATTACACAATCGAGATATCAATAAATATGACATTCTCTCATGTCTTAGAACTTTTTTTCCATTTGTCGGTTGTAAAAAAATTCATATGTCTGTTGTAAATTTAGATCGTTAGAACCAAAATTTGACATTTTAAAATATGAATTTTATTATATTCTTAACAGTAGTATGATATAAAATAACTAGATGCATCAATAAGAAATTGCACATGGATCTTTTCAATTTCTATGCATTTTCAAACTGGAAAGTATGATCGTAAACATCTTTAATCTATTAATGTAGTATTACATATTTATTTATCTCTCAACTACTCAGTCCCCTCAATAAATTATCCAATGCTATCATAATTCATAAAACTGGTACTAATTATTCGACCACGAGATTTTATAGGAAATAAAATTTTAGTACCTTAACAATTGTTTTTTTAATACTTTTTCTGTTCCTAATTTTATGGGGGATATATTGATATTGTTTTTATTTTGCAAAATTTAAAATACAATTATTAAAAATAATTAGATTTAGTTGATTACTAATGGTTTATAATTATTTGTGATGAGAAAATATAATATATTTAAAATTAATAATGACTATATATATATAATATATTTTTAAAACTACAAAAATTAAGAACATTACTTTAACGGTTTTGTAAAATTTGTTCTTTTTTGTTTTCTTTTTTTGTTCAACTAGATTTCACTTTCGAAAGCCAATAAAAATATATTTGTTTGGATCGTCGCCAAAATTATAAATATAAAAGATTTCATTTGGTCAACAATATTATTTTTACATGTTATTTTGGTTTTAATATCCGATCATGTTTTCTACTTTTAAATGAGTTTCTGTAATTTATTTGAAGCTTTTTATTGATTAATTAATAAATTAATTTTTGTTAGTAACTAATTAATAAATTAATTTTTAGTTAATACTACTATAAACTATTTAGTCTTTTTATTGTTAACAAAAAATTTTGTCTTGATATTACTAATTTATCAAGATTTTTTGAGTCGTGTATATATTCTGTTTGTTATTTGGAGTTATCTTTTATTAGATATTTTTTTTGTTTTTTTCTAGGAATTAAATTTGTTTGATAAAATATTTACCGTACAAAATATATACAGACTTATCTTTATCATTTCAAAAGAAAAATTTATCATCACTTCAAATATTTAGCGAGCTAACCATTTTTAATTTACTATTCTAAACTAATATCATATGAAAATATTTTTGACTCAATGATTAAAAATTTAAAAACTTATATAATAGATTTGGATTAATAGATGACAAAAAACGTATCATATAATGTCTGTCGACACCGAACTAAAGTTGTTCAGTAATACATTCGTCTATCTTGTTGAAAAAACAAATGTAAAATTTTTAAACGAGATGTACGGAATTCTAACTAAAATATCTGAATTTTTTCTAAATTTATTTATTTATTTATTCATCCTTTTAGTTATATTTTTTAAAGATTGTTTATTTTAATTTGCATTCTTTCAAAAAATTTGAGCGTAGAAATAAAATAATAATAATATCTAAATATATATATAATATGTTGATTGGTTGAATAAACATTATGAACTATTGACAAAATCCGTAGTTATTTTACTACTTGATCAGTCTTTTTGTGGAAAATAACATCAAAATCATCCTTTATATTTGGATGTTTGAAACAGTCTTAACTATACAAAATTAAATAATAACTAAGAAAATAATATATAAATAAAAAGAGAAATGGGATCTCATATTTTGGCATTGGAAATCAAATGACGCGTTGTTAACACGTTGTACGGAACTAAAATATCTCAACTTTTTCTTTAAAATTCGCTAGGCGCTAATCGGACGTTTAGAGTGGGATTAGCGTCTAGCCAAAAAATCAAAAATTAAATAGAAATTAATTGGGAATACTTTTTTGAGTTCTTTTTTTTTTATTTTTAAGTTTTTAATTATGTATATATTCTAATTAAATTTATAACTTTAATATATTATGTCTTAAATTTAATAAATTTGTCATTATAAATAATTTCATATTTTAAGTTCATAAAAATGACATTATTCTAACCCTATAAATGATAACTAACATATATAAAAACATACAACTAAAAATAAATTGATTTTTAGTGATTATTTTTGTAATTATGATATATTTTGATTAAATTTTGTAAAAAAAATAATTTTATAATTTTTTTAAATCGGTTAAGCGAAAATTAATCGATTAGGGGGAGATTAATCGGTATAACAATTAATCGGATCGATTAGAGAAAATCGGAACGCCTAGACGGCTAGACGGTCAATTTCTAGAACATGGATTTATACCATTCGCTTTGATTCTTTCTTCTTGCCTTCTCTATCCTTGTACACACGAAACTCGTCAGCTTCTTGTTAGAGAATAAGAATAGGAATAATAAAACAGAGCAGTATAAACAGAGAAGTGTAAAACAGAGGATCCAAACGGAACACGTTAGCCACGTTAGCTCATATGTCGTTAGTATAAATAAGCGATTGATCATAGTTTAGATTCATTCGGAATTGTATTGTGAACTTCACATTTCTTCATCAAATCTCTTTATCTGTATTAGTTAATTCAATCTTTGAATCTAAGATTTCTTTCTTCCTTGTGAAATCTTTGTTCTTCGATATTGTATCTTTACTTTAGTTAGTATTCATTCAATTCTCAACTACTTCGTTTAAAGAACCATACCAAAGGTATCAGAGCCGAAACAAACCTCGGCACAATGGTGAAAAGCATCGAGACGCGATCATCGACGACTAGCAACAGCTGTGAGGAGTTGGCGCAATCCGGGAACAAATCCAAGAACTTAGCAAATCAATGGAAGAGAAACTATCTTACCAGAATCTGACGATAGCAACTCAACAATCTACATTATCGGAAAATACAGAGCACATGACTAAGGTTTTCTCGGAATTGATGAAACAACAAAGCGAAATTATGCTGAAATTAAACAACACGGCAACAAATGCACAGGAATCACGACGACGAACAGCGGAAGGTAACAACGCAACAAACACAGAAGGCAAATACCAAGAAAAACAGAGCAACACCAACTACTCTGCTTTTACTCATTTGACAAAGTTTGAATTTCCAAGATTTGGCGGGGATAATGTCAAAGAATGGATATTCAGAGTTGAACAATTTTTTGAATTAGATGGGACACCAAATGACGTGAAAAAAACAATTGCGGCAATGCATTTGGAGGGTGTGGCAGCATCTTGGCATCAAGCCAATATACAGAACGACACAGGTATTTCGTATGATTGGAATGAATACAAATGTATGCTGCATGATAGGTTTGATGATGGGGGAGATGATCCAATGGCCGAATTGAAAGAACTCAGAGAAACTAATGGTATTATGGATTACCATCATAAGTTTGATCTTATTCGAGCACGTTTGAATCTTTCGGAAGAATACTTGGTCAGCGCGTATTTAGCAGGTTTAAAGATCGATACACAGATGCATATTAAGATGTTTTCACCTGGTTCCGTGCGTCAGTATCTATTATTAGGCAAGTTGTATGAAAAAGCTCACCCGAAAAGAACAAATCAATTCTCGGGCTCTTTGAAAAGTGTTGCCGATGTGCAACAAGGAAAAGGACTTCTTCCAAAACCTGTCATTGACAATAATCATCAATTCAAGAATGATACGGGAGGTAGGGGAGGTCAAAAATACTTATCTCCAGAACAGGCGGCAGAACGAAGAGCGAAAGGATTGTGCTTTCAATGTGACGAAAAGTGGTCAAGAGAACATCAACTGACACACAAGAAAGCTCATTTGTATTTCGTGGAGTACGAAGGGGAAGTGGATACAGATGACAAACCAGAAAAAGAAGAAGATGATGAGGGCACTGTTGCACAAATATCGGTTTCAGCTGTATCAGGGATTGCAGAGTATTGGACAATGAAGGTCCGGGGCATGTATGGCACAAATGTTTTGTTCATACTTATCGACTCAGGGTCTACACACAATTTTCTGGACCAACGTATGGCAGAGCGCCTTGGTTGCAAACTACAGGAGGTGGGGACGAGAAAAGTACGTGTAGCAGATGGTAATAGATTACAAGTAAGGGCAAAGGTTGATAACTTCCAATGGAGTTTCCAGAACGAATCTTTTCAGGACAACGTTATGGTTATACCTTTGGCAGGCTGCAACATGATTTTGAGAATACAGTGGTTGGAAACTTTAGGACCCATAACTTGGGATTTCAAAAAGTTAGAAATGCAGTTCAAGAGAGGTTTACGGAAGGTTGTATTACATGGGCTTAAACCGGGATCTATCAAGGAGGTCAAAGCATCCAAAATACGACACCACCTAGATCAAGATCTCCATTTAGCAATGTTGTCTATGATCGATGTTACAGATAACACGGAGACCTATTTCACAGAGTTAGATACACATACAGCTACTAATGAGAAATTACAACACTTATTACAAGAGTTTGAGGACATTTTTCTGGAACCAAAAACACTTCCTCCATGTAGAGAATATCACGATCATCGCATCACACTAAAACAGGAG
This sequence comes from Leavenworthia alabamica, assembly GCA_000411055.1. NCBI lineage: Eukaryota > Viridiplantae > Streptophyta > Magnoliopsida > Brassicales > Brassicaceae > Leavenworthia > Leavenworthia alabamica. The sequence continues at coordinate 26,424 of KE156669.1, forward strand.
TCTGACCCGATTAACCATCGTCCTTATCGTTATGCCCTTCATAAAAAAAATGAGATTGAAAAGTTGGTAAATGAGCTGTTGAAACAGGGGACCATTAGAGAAAGCTCTAGTGCGTATGCCTCTCCGGTAGTTTTGGTAAAAAAGAAGGATGAAACGTAGCGATTGTGTGTGGATTATCGAAGTCTTAATAGCATCACAGTGAAAGACAGACGACTTACTTGATGAATTATGACATTCCAAAATTTATTCAAAAATTGATTTGCGAGCTGGTTATCACCAAGTTAGAATGCATTCGAGTGATGTGCACAAGACTGCTTTTAAAACACATAGTGGACACTTTGAGTATATTGTCATGCCATTTGGTCTCACAAATGCTCCGGCTACGTTTCAGGGTCTCATGAATTCAGTTTTCAAGACATTTTTACGGCAATTTGTGCTTATATTCTTTGACGATATATTGATTTATAGTGAAACAGAGGATGATCACTTGCGTCACTTACGTGAAGTTTTTCAGCTGATGAGGGACAATTTCTTTTTTGCAAAGGCATCTAAATGTGAGTTTTGATGACAAGAGTAGAATATTTAGGGCATTTTATATCGGCAGCTGGAGTAGAAAAGGATCCTAAGAAGTTGAAAGCTATCAAGGATTGGCCGTTACCAAAGACTGTCAAACAGGTACGAGGTTTTCTAGGCCTTGCGGGTTATTATTATAAACGCTTTGTTAGGAATTTTGGAATCATTGCCAAGCCATTAACGACGTTAACTAAGAGAGATGCTTTTGACTGGTCCGACGAAGCAGAGCAATCTTTCACTGCTCTGAAAACAGCTTTATGCTCACCACCAGTATTAGCATTACCTAAATTCGAGGAGATATTCATTGTGGAGACTGATGCTTGCGGGGAAGGAATAGGGACAGTACTGATGCAATCGGGCCATCCTCTTTCATTCATTAGTCGTCAACTAAAAGGTAAACAACTTACTCCTTTCTATCTATGAAAAAGAACTCCTTGCTGTTGTTTTTGCTTTACAGAAATGGCGCCATTATCTTCTCAGCTCCCATTTCATAGTCAAAACGGATCAGCGTAGTCTTAAGTATCTCTTGGAACAACGGCTTAACACCCCCATTCAACAACAATGGTTGCCAAAGTTATTAGAATTTGATTATGAATACAGTATCGTAAAGGTAAAGATAACATTGTTGCCGATGCATTATCTCGGGTTCAAGGCTCTGAAATTTTACACATGGCAATGAGTGTATTGGAATGTGATCTTTTACGGTGAATTCAAGAGGCATACAACCAGGACAGTGTGGTTCATGATATAATTACTGATCTCCAACGGAACTCAAAAGGTCATAAACATTATACTTGGATGCGTGAGGTGTTGCGAAGAAAGGGCAAGATAGTTGTACCGGCACTAGCACAACTTCGACGGGATATTTTGGAATGGCTTCACAGTTCAAGTACCGGGGGAAATTCAGGCCGCGAGGTGACATGTCAACGGATTCTGATGCTTCTGCATGATTCTGTAATTCTAAAACATTGTTCTCTCCCAAAATATTCTATTCTCTTCCAAAGCAACCTAAGACCTGTAAACACTCTAAAACACAAATAAAAGACTCCAAAAGATAATAAAATCATAATAAATAAAATCCTAAAATGGGTCAAATATGAGATATATCAAACCCGATCAGAAATTCTATAGGTATCTATATGGGTACAAAATTTCTTTACCCGAAAATCCCGAACCCGGTCGGGTACTACCCGAAC
>KE156670.1:36367-57870 GCA_000411055.1 Leavenworthia alabamica
GATTAACTGTTATATTAATATTTTAGTTACAGTAAATTTTTACTTTATTGACTGTATGTACTCTGATTGAATAACTCCTCAATAATTAAAAAGGCCGTATTAAAAAAGTTAACAAAGATAAATAGATTAATTTATATATCCACGGACATATGCATTGTAATTAATGAGAATCTCAACATAACAAAGATAGTAAGCTTTAAAGAATCATTGCATAATGTCGTCATAGGACAAACTATCTCTTCGACTAGGAAATCTAGAAGAATCAGAATTTTGGTTGAAAGCTTTAACAAGAGGAACAAGCGAGTGAACTACATCTGTCATCAATGGTCTGTAACTTGCTTCTGCTTGTACACACACTGCTGCTATGGCTGCTACCTGTTTCATAACATTCATCGATCTGATTGATATAACCATTTCAGATGCCGTAGGCGAATAAAACATTTGATCTAAAATATACTAAAAATATATTCTTAGACCTAAAATATACTTTTAAATCAATAAAACTATAATTTTAATTTGTAAAAATAAGATTTTAAATATTTAAATTTAAAATATATCACTAATTAAATAAAAACTAAAAAATATTCATAAATCATTGTATATTCTATACGACCGTCCAGATTGCTTACCTTATGAACTGGACCTGATCAATCATATTGCGTATATATATATATATATATCCGACCCTCCACATAAAAAGAAAAAAAGAAAGAGACTAAGTCACACCTGAATAAGATCTTTCTGTGAGTATTGACCTTTAATGGTAGGATCAACCATTTCACTAATTTTCTCTCTATTTGTTAGCCTTGGAAGAGCCTGAAATACATGTCACATTTTTCACTATACATGAAGTTCTGTAAGACAATGTCAATAAATTCAAATTAATAATATGGTATTTAGAATTAGTTATTGGTATAGTACCCAAGAGACAAGAACATCTTGTCCACGTGGACGTTTAGAATCAATCGGTTTACGACCTGTTAAAAGTTGTAGTAACACAATGCCATAAATGTAAACATCTGATTTTGTGGTAAGCTTTCCAGTGGAGGCATACCTATATCAACCCAATAAAGTTAATTTTATGATTATAAATTTTAAGAGTAATTAAATTATCATAATATTTTAAAATGTATATCATACATATTACCGGTGGACAAATGGAAATTTGAGAAGGAATTTTAGGGGAGTAAAAATAGAATGGAAATTTGAAAATATCAAAATGTGTCTTATTTTCCTACATAAAATATGAGACGGAAACAAGATCGGATAGAAAAAAAACAGAAATGGAAATGAAAATAGATTGTAAAAAATTTAAAAAAATAAGCATGCCAAATTATTTAAAATTTGTGTTTATTAATAATAATAATAATAATTCAAAAAAATAAAAATTAAAAATAATCATAACTTAAAATAAATTTGATAAATCTAAAATTCTAAAAAATTAAATAACCAATATTCATTTTTTTTTGCCTCATTAGTCGTTTATTTAGTTATTAATTTTTATGATATGTGTATATAAAATAATCAATAGTAATAATAATAGTTAATTAGTAAAATATTATATAAAATTATATATTTATAATTATTTATTATTATATTCGTGATATATATATATATATATATATAATATTATATGTTATATATAATAGTTTTTGAATGGGATTTTGGAAGTTTATGTTTTCGTTCCATCTTGTTTTATTCCCAAATGAGAATAAAAAACATGTCACATATAGTAATATATTTTGAAATCGGTTGAAAATTTTTAAAAGAAAATAGGATGGAACAGAAATTGTGTCCACTCGTGATACATACTATAGATACAAAATAACTACTAATTGATTAACACTCTTTGGTAAATATTATGTATTTTAATCAGAAGTTAAAATATTAAAGGCTTTGTTTTTGCAAAAATATGATAATGATATGAAGTGTTACTTACTCTGGGGCAAGATATCCTGTGGTTCCAAGCACTCTTGTTGAAACCTCACCGTTTAGTTTATTAGATCCAGTTTTGGCTAATCCAAAATCTGAAACCTTAGCTCGATTATTTTGATCCAACAAAATGTTGGTACACTTCAAGTTCCTATGGATCACAGTAGATACTGTATTTTCATGTAAAAACTCTAGGGCACGGGCGCAATCGAGGGCTATCCTAAGCCGGGTTCCCCAACCTAATGGTTGAGATTCATCCTTTAGGTTCTTGTTACTATGATCATAGTAAAGATGATGTTCAAGTGTACCATTCGGCATATATTCAAACATCAAGATCCTATAGTCTTGATCAGCACAGTATCCAAGTAGTTCTACCAAATATGGGCATTGTAAACGACTTAGAAGATCAACCTGCATATTAATATTTTATGTTGTTATGTATTTATAAAAGTAATTAATGGTATTAGAACAAGTCAACAAATGATGTGCAACATTTGACTTTTTAGTTAATAATGATTTAATAAACCAAAATGTGCTTTTACTAACTTTAGCCACATAACAAAGAACAAATAAAATCAATCAAATTTTGGTATTTTCTTTTTTTCATCTAATAAAAATATAGAAACACGGACCAAAGTATATACTAAAATATTTACATTAATATAATATATAGCACATGGATGTCAAAATACGACAAAAGATCCCAGCACATACTGAAAGGGGCATGTCAATTAGACAATTCCGAGTTTTATTTATTAAATATGTAAATATATAGAAAAAGCTGTTAAAACTTTATAACATTTGAAAAGATTTGATTTCTAATAAAATCGAAGATAATTCCGAGTTTTATTTATTAAATATGTAAATATATAGAAAAAGCTGTTAAAACTTTATAACATTTGAAAAGATTTGATTTCTAATAAAATCGGAGATTATCTAGTTGAATTTAAGTGAATTTAAAAAATTGTTATAAAAGTTTTTAAATTTTCATTTAAAAATATGAGATTTTAATTTTTATATTTTTAACTAATAAATCTTTTGAAATCTCAGGTGAGATTTTTAAATCAACTTATATAGTATATTCATAATACTTTTAAAAATTATTGTTCTAATAACATTATTAGATTTTAATAATTATTTAAAAATTCATGTTTGAATAACATAAAATTTGATATTTTAAATCAAATTTTTTTAAATCATAAATTCAATATACCCCATAATGTTGCAGTCTGTTTTTATATATTTAGAGTTGGATTAGTATGTCAGTTGAAAAGAAAACAATTAAATTATTGAATTATTGATAGTGGAAAAAACATAGTTAATAGAATATTCATAAACAGTTATAAAATCGTTAAAAATTAGTTATAATAAGTTATAAAAATGTAAAAACTTGATATATATATATATATATATATATATAATNAGCTTATTTGATTTCTTAAAAATCTAAATGATGACTGCAGGTAATTTATTAGACTCTTGCATCACAAAGAGTTGTTTATCAGAATATATATTATATAAAACCAAGAAACTACAATTTATTTTCGACCTAAAACTTCTATATTTATTTTTAATATTTAGAAAACTAGATAAATCAATATTAAAAATATGCACTCTATTATCTACAAACAATATCACAATTATATTTAACTCTAAAGTTATTCATGTTCTGGTGTCTCGTGAGTCACCTACATAGAATAATGACACACATGTCAAAGTTTCATAGCTTTCAAAATTTTCTTTGCATATTCAAAGTTCCAATGTAGATAGATATATTAATTGTAACATGAAAACAATAAATAAGCACAAAAAGAGTAGATAATAAAGAAAGGACAATAAATGAAGTGGTCACTACTAACCTCAATCCTAAAGGACCTCTCTTCATGTTTTAAGTTAGTAGCATTATCATTAACCATATGAAGCTTTTTGATGGCCACAACTGTTCCATCACTTAGTATTCCTTTATACACATCTCCATGTACACCATTTCCAATCTTGTTCTCCTCATTGAAATTATTAGTTGCAATCTCTAATTCTTTGTATGTGTACACTTCTACTCCTTCTGCTCGACTTCTCCTACAGCTCTTTGTCTGTGGTGGCAATTGTCTGAAGGATGTTGGGTTTCTTGAATATAAATAATCTCTCTTGACATCATCTAAAAATAATAATTTAAAAATATTCATTTAATTACTTTTTGATAAAGTTTGAAGTTCTGAGCATTTTTCCTCAATTTTATTTAATTAAATGTTGTTTTCACAAAATAATAAAAATATTTAATGAATTTTTCATTTATGTTCTTCTTTACTATATTACTCTCTCTTTCACAATATATATAGTTTTAAGTTTTGGTTTATTTTTCAGATTAAATATTGTTTTATATTTTTAATGTACTTTTTAATGAAAAAATCAATTAATATTATTATTATCTTAGCATAGTGACAAATAGAAATATTATGTAGTATATTAATGAAAATATAAAAATAAAATATTTAATAATTTTTTAATTATTGTGTAAAAACCTTAATCAACATATACTTTGAAACAAAGTGAATATATATTTTTCTATTGGTCATTATATTAGAATAATAAAAATATTCATTAAAAATTTAGATTAAAAATAACATTTGAAAATACCAAAAATACATAACTTGAAACAAATTTTAAAAACTAAAACTACATATAATGGATAATAGTAATACTAAAACTTTAATTAATGGGTCAAACTAGCGGCTTTAACTACTCGCAAAAACCCTAAACCATCAATTATTAGATAATTTTAAGCATTTCAAATAATAAATTAAAGTACTTAAGGATAAATGTATATTACCAGGGCTAGATATGTAGCTATATCTAGTTGAAAGTCCGCCATTGTTGATGCTACAACTTTCTTTACAAGCTAAGTGGTCTTCTTTTTCGCTGGCCGATTTAAGTCGATGAAGTAAAAATATGATTAGAAGAATAGCAAAGATTATGAAGATTGATATTATGGAGATAACAATGATTATCATTGCATTCATTGAAATGAGACCATGTTGATGCTCTTCTTGGCTAATTGGATTCTTGGGATGAAATGATGATGATGGATGATGATGATAATGGTTGCTATGAGTTTTGTTTTCCATTTACAATGAGGTTGAAAGGAGAAGAAAAATGCAGGTTTGGAAATAATGATATATTTCTCTCTATATATAGACATAAGTGTCTGATATGTATTAAATGATATAAGAATTTTACATTTAAAATATATAATAAAATGTTGAAAAAATGGAATATAGGAAATTAGAACAATTACCTACATGCTTATCATTTAAGTTTGCTTAGAAAAATAATACAAATAAATAGACTTACGTGATCAAGGATATATAATTTATATGTGTAGCATGCTAGCATTGGTATACACGTGATTATTGAATTATCAAATATGTATAAACTAAACAAGTCAATGATACTTATCTTATCAATAAGTGAGTGATGAAAGTGACTTTTCTTAAGAAAATACAAAAGAAAAGACGAATATACAAAATCCAACACTAACAATTAATATTATTTTTGACACAACTACACCTGTTCTACATTTTACATGAGCATTTCAAAATTTTTATAAACACCCGTAACAAAACACAAATACAACACCTGTAATATGATACTAGAAATTTTACATTCCGACACCTCTATAAACCGTTTCCGTATGTCATATCTTGCTCCTGCCTCGGATTCACGTGCTCCTACCTTCACGTCTTTTTACCTGCATGCAAAAGAGAGCGATCAGTATATCATAATAATAAGTGAGACGCTCATCCCGACAACCGACTCCGCTACAAAATCCGAACGGTTCGGGTAACCAGCATCGTGTCTTCATACACAATAACCAATGTAACAAAACAATGCAATATAATATACGTATGCATATGCTAACACAAAACACATGATAATTGATATATTGTATTTTGAGTCGTTTTTACGGACAAGGCATGTCCGTTTTTAGAGTCTTTTGGTGTACTTTTGAGTCTATATGCAGGTTCCGGAGTACAGGTTTAGGTATTTGCGCATTGGAGAGCTTGGAGTCGGAAAACATGATTGTTTGGCAGATNGAATCGATCGAGCATTGGGTCGGGCAAGTTGTCTGGAACGCATGGCTCGATCGGTCTACGTCCTGCCCGATCGGGCTGGCCTGTAAAAATCTGCCAAACAATCGTGTTTTCCGACTCCAACCTTCCAAATGTGCAAATACCTAAACTTGTATTTCGGAATCTGCATAAAGACTCAAAAATACACCAAAAGACTCTAAAAACGGATATGATTTGTCCGTAAAAACGACTCAAAATACAATATATCAAAAATTAATAACCAGACATTAATTATACATAAGTTATGGAATTTGGAATCTTAACTTTGGACTAACGAAAAAAAAAAAAAACTAATTTCTAAAAATTTGTTTATACTAGTTCACTTCTTTTGAATGACATGTTATTTTGTACGGCACAAATTTCACTACCATCAAATTCATAACTTTTACAAAATGATTATTTTTCGCTTTACTATGATTGAAAATGATAAGAAGCCAAATATAAATTACATGAGAAAAAATAATTTGAGCGCATATACATGAGATATCCCAAAACGTAACATATATTTTCTTTTTATTTATCGTAATATTTTTAAATTCCTATATATAATATAATGCAATCCTATAGATATTTTACATATAAAAAGCCCATTTAAAAATAATCGTAAAAGCATACAAAATGGGCCTATATGGGCTTAATACTTGGTCACTACACAGTGACACTAACTCCATTTATAAGTTTTTTTTTTAATAATAAATCCATTTATAAGTTGATTGTGTAGTTACATCACCTGAGGTACTAGCTAATGTTGGGATGATGTCAATGCAACCTGGTCGTGGAGACATGCCCTACAAAAGTGTTCTTGATCAGATAGACAAGGACTTTGATTCTTTCACAAATTTCAAAGAAAGATTCATTAATGCTGTTCTTACTCAGTTTGGTTCTACCTAGGTCTGGCTTGTCTATGAGAAACTATAGAAGCTTTTCACTTGTATAGGTAACACTGTTACGCTTTTAACAGTTTCTCTTCATCTGAACATTTCCTAAGACGACCAGTTCATAAATTGCGTTACCTTACAAAATAATCCAAACCGGCCGGTTAGTAGTGATTTGATTCAACGACGACGTCGTGTTGATTCCCCCATTTCTCTTTGCTTCAACACTTGACCCTTTCTTTCATTTCAATTAAAATATCTGCAAATTTATTCATATGCGAATTATATTTCAAATTCATATCTATAACAATTCATATACTAACTTTTAAATCTATGACAATTCATCTAAATATACAAATGTAAACTAGTGACTGCTAAACATATACAGTATATAAAACCGTGTTTGAGTGTGTATTATTTTTGGTTTATTTGTTAAAATGTAAAATCTACGTGGAAATGACAATGCAAATAGTAAAGTGCATGGCCCATTTACATGCATGAAAAGTCTAGAAATATCCTCCAATGACCAAATCTTTCTTTTAAGCTAAGGCAAAATGTCTCTAACGTCATATTTCTTATGTTTATATAATATATATATACTTTTTGTTACTGTCAAAATCCATCACACACGTCAGAAAATATTAATATTTAAGTTTTAACTACAGATTTGAATATGATCCATCATGTCCTATTGATATGAAAACTCATTTTCTCTCTTTATATGTAACTTTTCTTTGACCAATCAAACATTTTCTCCATCTACATATATAGTCGACATACATTTTCAATACTGCTATCATTCATGTCTTTATAACAACTACCGAATCATTCATGTGATCAACTAATTAATCATTCCTCTTTATGCGTTTCATATATACATATACCGACTTATAATAATCTACCTCACTCACCACATATTTATATACATGTATCGAGTTATAAATCATTCACCTTTCCGCTAATTAGTTTTATCATGAATATATATATGTATATATATTAGCTCACTGACCACATATTTATGTGTGTATAATATATACACCATGCATGTGCATATCACATGGGTTTTTTGCATTTAATCTTAGCATGAAATAAAGGCATCAGAAAGTGACCATGCCAACTCATAAAGCTGCAAAGCCACGACCATCCCTTTCTGCATGCACTCAATTTGCTTGCCGACTCCAAAAGTGTTACGTAATATTTGATTTTATTTTTTTCTATTTTTTCATGTTCCTGTTAATTAGGAAACATATCTTATCTCTTAGATATATATATGGAAAATTAAAATTTTAGTAAAAAAGGAAAAAAGAAAACCTAAAAAGCTTTGTGTTTTGCCAACTTGTAGGTAAAAAAGCTTGTCAGAATCTAACACCAGTCTGTGTCTTCATCTATCTCTCTCTCTTTTTTTTTTTTACTTTTTTTGGGTATCTCTAATATAAAAATTTGAGTTTCTGTTTTACGGTATTAACTTCTGATGAGTGTGTAGTAGACTAACGAACTATGGATGATATATATAACATGTTAATTAACTTCAATATTAAATTTGTATGATTTTATAGGCTGATTATAATTTTATATAATCAAAGTTGAATCATTATAACATCTTTTATTTGGTTACTTCTACTCTTATCTTACATAAATTTTCTATGCAGAAAAGATCAAACACTCAAATTCAATATCAGTGAAGTAATAATACTTACAATGATCAAATGATAAAATAAATATCCAAACAAATCAAACAAACATTACAAGAAATAAAGATTTGTTTATGTGTCTGCATGAAGCAAAAGATCCTATATATACTAAAGATTACTTTATTACATGAATGGAACCAAGAGAGACATTTATTCAAGGCAAATATCCTACTTCAGTTTCTATATTAAATCTCCTAAATTTCAAAACAATTTCAGAATTTTTAAAGACGAATACGCCTTTGAAGATGATTATTTTTCTATATATATAAAGAAAAACATAGCATTTGCTTGATCTTTCTTTATAATAAGTATTGCTTTTAACACTTACAAAAAAGTGACTTTATCTATGTCTTGATGACCTATCCATGACTCATCCTTACCACAAAGGTCTCAACTCTCAACTAATTAGTGCCCTTTAAATACCTTCCCACCAACACGGTTTCATCATCAACCATCACTCACAATCTCTCTTTCTCACAAGAATCAAGAATCAAGAATCATTACTAAATCTTCCAAGATGACATTGAGCATAGTTCATCAACAAGTTATTTCATTTCCTGGAGCCAAGACTGCTCCAATGAGTTACTTGCCTGGCCCATCTTCAATAAACAATCTCCAAATCCCAACTACTTCCAAGAAACAACAAAGTTAGTATCCTTGCCCATCTCTCCATTGCTACTCTTCTTTAATTTATCCTAATGAAGACTCATAGTTTCTTTGTTCTCTTTTAACAGGCAAAGGGAAATCGATTCTGCAAAAGAAGAAACAAGACAGCTTCATTAATAGAGCTAAAGATCAAAGCAAGTTAGGACCAAAGCTAACAGAAACAGTCAAGAGAAAGCTATCCTTGGGAGCTAAGATCCTTCAAATGGGAGGCTTAGAGAATGTCTATAAACACCTCTTCAAGGTATGCAATGAAGAGAAACTCTTCAAAGCATACCAATGCTACTTATCCACAACAGCAGGTCCCATGGCAGGCCTACTCTTCATCTCATCAAAGAAGATTGCATTTTGTAGTGAAAGATCAATCAAAGTGGCTTCTCCTCAAGGAGATATCACTAGAGTTCATTACAAAGTATCAATCCCTTTGTGCAAGATCAATGGAGTAAACCAAAGTCAGAACATAAAGAAACCATCTCAAAAGTACATTCAAGTAGTCACAGTTGATAACTTTGACTTTTGGTTCATGGGTTTTGTTAGTTACCAGAAAGCTTTCAACTGTCTCGAGTTGGCTCTAAACTATGATGAACAATAAAATACAATGAAGAGGAAATATTTTATTTCTACTTTTTCACCAATTTGAATTAGATAAATGTTAGTAGAGAGAGCCGAGAAGAGACTGACTATATTGTTTGTACATATTATTATTATTATCTTTTGCTTAATTTATCTATATTATTTTCCAATGTAGATATGAACATATTAAAATTTTCTAACTATTTTTTTTGTTAAAAACTTGTCTAATTTTTTTACCTTAATTTTACACATCTTTTTCCACTAAAAACATATCAAAAGAAGAACTAATACATAGAAAATAAATGCCATGGTATAATTACAACATATAACATTTTTTTCAAAAAAAAAACGCAATTTAGAAGGTTTTATTGGTTATAAAATTTTTAAAGAATTAAAATTCTTAAAGATTTTAGTGTTATTCAATTATAATTTATAAACTTTCTATACATTTTTCAAATTCTACAATATTATAATCATTGTAACTCTATATTAATTTATATTAAATAAACCTCCCCTAGAATCATGATTGTAACATAACTAAAAATTACAAACACTGTATTTTGTCTCTTTTAGCTTCAGTATATATAACATTGTGAATTTATAAGTTTTCGTAAGTAGCCTTTAATAATTTTACGTAATGAATAAATCCAAATCGGATTAAGTAAGTTGTTATTTTCTATTTATTATTCCAAAAGTCTATGAATAAGTATCGATCGGCAATGCAAATTTATCTCAAATCTTATATAGTAATATTTGTTGAAATAGTAAAGCACACCTCTTTTTACTAGAGAATCATATTTATTTTTTGTTTTATTTTCTCTCAGGGGAAGATTATGAAATTGTCAGTAAAAAGAAAATTTTTTTTAGAAAATAGTCTTAGGAGCTATAAATATTAAACTCTTCATCATGTGATTCATGTCTATAAATACAATAGAAAACAAATGAGTTTTTTACAATTAGTATTTTTTTTCCTAACATAATTTGATTGAAACAAGTTAAAGTAAAAAATGAAATATTTCCACTTCAACCATTATGTCTTATTATTGCTTCAAGTTTAAAGAAAGCGTTTGCTCAAGACAGTTGAAAGCTTTCTTGTAGCTCAAGAACCCCATGAACCAGAAGTCGAAGTTATCTACTGTGACAACTTCAATGAATTTCTGAGATGGTTTCTTTGTGTTCTGACTCTGGTTCACAACATTGATCTTGCACAAAGGGATTGAGACTTTATAGTAAACCCTAGAGATATCTCCTTGAGGAGAACCCTTGATCGATCTCTCACTGCAGAATGCAATCTTCTTTGATGAGATGAAGAGTAAGCCTGCGATGGGACCTGCCGTTGTAGATAGGTAGCATTGGTATGACTTGATAAGTTTCTCTTCATCATAGACCTTAAAGAGTTGCTTATAGATCTTCTCTAAGCCTCCCACTTGAAGTATCTTAGCTCCCAAGGATAGGTTTCTTTTTTACTTTTTCAGTTAGCTTTGGTCCTAACTTGCTTTGATCTTTAGGTCCATTAGTGAAGTTGTTGTTTTTCGTCTTTAGAAGAATCGAGTTCCTTTTGCTTGTTAAGAAATGAAAATAACTTTTGGAAGAAGTTGGGATTTGGAGCTTGTTGATGGAAGCTGGATCAGGCAAGTAACCCATTGTATTACTCTTGGCTCCAGGGAATGCAATAACTTGTTCATGAACACTTGCCAAAGTCATCTTGGAAGACTTACAAGACACTAGAGATTCTTGATTCTTGCGAGAGGGAGAGAGAAGAGAGATTGTGGAGTGAGGGTGGTGATGAAACCGTGTTAGTGTTAAGGTATATAAAGGGAAAGATAAAGAGACAAGAGGCAGTTGAAACAAAGCTATGAAGCGTTGAGAAACTTTATGGTAAAGGATGAGTCATGAATGGGTCATCAAGTCACAAAGATAAAGCCACTTTATTTGAATTTTTCCTCCTATATTAGCTTGATTTTAATTTTTGACGAGGTCCCTCTCTGTGTGAGAGATAAGATATGTTTCATAATTAAATAGAACATGCATGAAACAAAGAGAGAAAAAAAAAATCAAATATTACGTATAATATTATTTAATAGGTGCATGAGACCAAACAGAGTCACGTAGAAGGGGATTGTCGTGGCTTTGTGCCTTTATGAGTTGGCATTGTCACTTTCTAATGCCTTTATTACTTTTATTTCATGTTATATTTTATTTGAGTATATTTTAAAATCAATAAAAAAGAAAAACAAATATAGATAATTATAAATATAATTAAACACAAAAAGAAGATTTATTTAAAATGGATCCACTATATAGAATTCGTCACCCATGTGATACCGATATGCACATTTATAGTTAATGAATTTATATAATGTATCTTAAAATTAAAATTATCTGTCATTGCATTTAGTTTAACTATATAACATGTATTTTGAAAAGCCAAATTAAGATCCACTATAGAAGACGATAGTCTATATCTGAATTCATATACGATATTTCTCATGTTCCAGGAATTGATTAAAACTTACAAGTCGAAATTTTAACTTCCGACATAAAATGAAAAAAAATCCATAAACTAATTAAGTTGGGGTCCATGTCTTTGGTCGGATAAGATATTTTTGACAATACATGACTTTATACGTGCGATATGACAATACATTTTTTTTTGCCTTGGCCTAAAAGAACTATTCGTTAGTTGGAGGATTCTAGATATAAGTTGTAATTGAAAACACCGTTAGAGGTTAGTCAAACACATTTATTATACATTATACATAGAAATTAAAATATCATTTATAACATGATGGTGTAATATTTTGTCTAGTGTAATTTCTTATATGCAATATATATAAAAAATATATTAGTTGGATTAAGACTAGTATGGAAAGCTATTCAATAAAAAACCTATAAAGTACTTAATTCCTTCATTCTAGTCATAGTTTCATATTTATTACTACACTCAACCTCTTATAAAAGTAAAAAAAAATACTTATATATATATTGTTCTTAATAGAAAATAATTATTCTTAAACTATATCTTTTTTGTTCAACTATCATTCTTAAACTCTCTATATAGTTTGAAATTTTCCAGAAAAATAAGAAAAAATTTCATCCAAAATTTGATGTCTGGAAACACATCTAGTTTTGAAAAAAATTTGGACTATTCGTTTGTTGATATTTCTAATTATGAAAATTTTATCAAATATTCATCCGTCAATGTTCCGTTTGAGTATCACATCCGCCATGGATTTTGGACTTGGAGTTACTCACAAGGTATCTTATAATTATTAATTTATTATCTTTTTTTTTGTTGATGTTAATATAAATGATACTTCAGATTTTGCTATCGGGTCTATGCAAATATCCTAATGCGTTGTAGCATTTAGGGATCGAATCCACGGAGATCAACGGTTACACTTAAAATTATAGAAATTTCAATCAAGTTAGGACAATAAAAATGAAAGTTTATTTTGAATTGTAAATTAACTAAAAACTGTAAATTAAAACGAATAAAAATCAATGAACTAAAACGTTAGGTATTGGGAATTCTTAGAGATTCATGGATCAATATCCAGACAATTATTCAGGGATTTATTAATTAGGTACCATCTTGAACTTAGCAAGAGATGAACAAGCAATGAATGAAATAAAAATCATAATAAAACTGAACTAAAAGAGTAAAAGAATTTAAGAAATCTTCTTTAGGGTTTGAATCTCAAAAGCTCTTATGTAGAAGAAAACATAGCCTAAACAATGGCTTAAAATCAGTATTTATAGAGTATAAACATGCCTAGATCGAATCCTAAAAGAAACAGGAAGTTTTGGGACAAATCTGCAATTTTTTTTTCTCTGTTATGTCCGCGGGATCAGGATTGTCCGGACCATGTGAGATCGCTCGGGCCGAATTACATGTCTTCAGTAAAATAGGCATAACTTTTGAACCGTAGAGTAGAATGGCTCGAGACCGGTCCCAAATGAAAGATAACTCAAATATCTATGTTGTGTCCAAAATTAAGCTCAATCCGAATTCGGAAAAAAATTCAACGAATATAAAACTTCTGATGGTTCTGCATGATTTTGTAACTCTAAAACATTGTTTTCTCCCAAAATATTCCATTATCTTCCAAAGCAACCTAAGAACTGTAAAGTGTAAACACACTAAAACACAAATAAAAAACTCCAAAAGATAATAAAATCATAATAAATAAAATCTTAAAACGAGTCATATATGAGATATATCAATAAACTATTTTCTTAATAGATTGGTGAACTAGCTGAGAAGTACATTGGATTAACTACTCTGACAAGTTCTCCATGTACTTGGTTTTCTATAGCTTGGTAATGTCTTAGTCTCTTCTTAATTACTTATGTTTGCTTAAGCCCTCGTCACAAACACATCAAACATATGATTCAAATCTCACAAAAAAATCATATGTTAAGGATCTATTATTTAAATATATTTTTTATTATTTAGAAAAAGGTTAAAATTTGTTTTCACACTTGTAGCCAATCAAAACTCGAAACCGGCTCCTTTAAGTTATTAATTGATTTCTCAGCAGTGATATTGAATCTTGGTTTATTTTTAGGTATCCTATTTATTCAATTCCATCAATGTCAACTTATAAGAAGGAATTATCTGAAGCTTTCTTAACATACCATTCATTTACTCCAAGCTTTACAGGTACTTTTGATCAAATATTTTTAACTTGTCAAACCAAACTATCTTGCTCTTGCATGTGTTTTGAACTAAATTGTTGCTTGTGATTTCTTAGAAAGAAGTGATGAAGATGATAAGAAGAATGAGAAAGGAAAACAAGTTATACTTTCTCCATTTAGTGAAGTGTGGATCATGCCCAATAGTGAAATGATGGCAAGGCATGAAGAGTTTGCTTCTTCAGTCCATAGGTTTTCATCACAGTGACTTCACCTTCTTCATGTCTAACAAGTGGAGTTAGTGAATATATCTATTCGTTGTAAGCATAACATCATAAACAAGTTTACCAGATATTAGTTAATCCTTATTACTCTTTGACTTTTAATGTTCTTTTATGGATTGCTTCTTTATTTCTTCTTAAGTACTTCACCTTAATAACCACCAATATCACTAGTGATATAGCTCCTTAAATAATTACTTCAGATGGTTATTAACGAGTATAGCCCTGCAGAATCTAAAACATGTATGAATTCTGAAACTGGTTAAGAATCTTCTCTAAATTCAATTTTTTCCATTTAGATTCTTCTCTTTCCCATTTTAAATGTACAAAACATTTTTTAATCTAAAGACTAAATCTTTTTAAACCTAAAATATAACTTTAAATCTACTAAACATAATTTTAATTTATAAAAATAATCAAACCGAAAGATCATTATCCATTCACGCTTAGCAGCAGATCAATCGGTTTAAATTAAATTATTAACGTCTCAAATCAAACCGTTCGGTTATTTTATAAACCGAACTAAATCTAACTCTGTAACTTAACCGTCTGGTTAACTTTTCATGTATTTGGTTCCCCGACTCATCACAGACTTCACTGTATATAAGATTTGAGTTTGTTCGTTCGTCAAATAAAGTTAACAACAAAATATCTTTACCGAAAGAAATACTGTGATCTCGAAGTATACGACCAATGATTTATGCTCTTCCTATACTTTTTATTCTGTTTCGTTAAGAATCAAAAGATAAAACAATAGAGTTTCTAAATCCATTACTCCTAAGCTTCTAAAGCTTAGATTTGCCACTACGAGGCGGGTCTTTAGCCCAGAGAGGTGGGATGATTCTATGCTCTTCAACATGAAGCTCCTCTGTTTTTTCTTCATCCTCTAAAACCTCTTTAGAGAACGCATCCGGATTCGCTTTGATACAGCTTTGTAATGCTACAAATGGATGCACACAGTCTGATCCCTGCAACAACAACAACAACCAACATCCTTGTCAAGCTCTCTTCTTTCAGAGCCTTTGAAGTTGTTAGGGTTTATACCTTTTCTTGAGCAGTGCTCTTGAGAAAGCAAAGAAATGCTTCAGAGAACTGAGATCCGCAAGAACCATTACGTAAATCTGCTATACAAGGACAATCTAGTGCTCTCTGTGCTTTTACTTCAAGCGACTGATGATCAAAATGGTGATTTATCACATAACTAACTAACTAACTAACTCAATAGCGAATAACTGAATAAGAACAAGTTGGAGAAATAACCTCATTTTCATTCTCATCCTCACCATATGCTGCAGCTTCTGTGATAGTGAAAGAGAGTATAATAATGTCAAAGACAACACAGATATAATCTTCAAAACCACTTGAGTCATTCATAAACCAATCCTAATTCACATATACTTGCCTATGAAACGAGTATGGTGTATCTATTGAAACTATCAATCGTGAAACTAGGGTTGGGAGAAGCGAACCTGCAAGGAGAGAACCCATAGGAGACGATGAAGTATCATCGTTATCAGAATTCCGCCGGAGAGGAGTGTTCGTCGTCGATGGAATTTCTGATGACGTAGAGTTCTCGTTACTCTGAGCTTGACCCATTGAAGAAATTGGTTAGCCGCCGACGAGAAGCTTTCAGATCTCTTCAAAATAAGGGAACACGTTTACGGTTAAATTTGCATTTCCAATATTGAAATAAACACATGGCCCATATTGTTAAAACGTTGTTGGGCTTTATAATTTTATCAGGCTTCAAATGGAAACATCTAATCCCAGATAGAGAAATCCAACATTAATTTTTACAATAGATAAACTTTTTTTTTTTTTTTTTTTTTTTTTTTTTTTTTTTNCCTTTTTACATAAAAAATTATACACATACACATATCATACTACAAGTTGATTAAAAGTTTAAAACAAAACAACAACAAGAAGATACATATTTTTATATGATCTATATTTTATTTTTTTTGGGTTAAAGAGAGTCGAAGTTAAGAGAATAGCTTAGAGGGTCGTAATTGAAACTAATGTGTTTCTTATTCTTGTCTCTTGATGATGATGATCTCATCTTCTTTATCTCAGCTTTGATTCTCTGTAAAATGCTTTTTACTAGCTGCTTCTTCTTCTTCCCAATCTCCATTACCATTAAGCATCCCATCTTCTTTTGCTTTTATTTTTTGTGTCGAACGTAAGAAATGAAAGAGATAGAGATAGAGGTGAATAAAGTCAAAACGTGAAGAAGAAGATATAAGACAATAAGGAGAAGGAAGAGTATCTCTTTCTTTGTAGTGACTTGTGAGAGCTGTGTCAAGAGGAAGAGTAAGTTGTACAGCAAAAGCCTGTTTGGTCGTTGTCACTCACCGTAACGCAGAGCAGAGTCATCTACAGTCAATTTCACATTTTCTATTTATTTAATTATTTTTTTTTAAATGTTTTAAAATAAATAAATCTATTTTGTTTTTTGACAATTCCATTACATCGTTTTAGCAATTTCGTTTTCTCAAGAAATCTCGAGTCTGTTTGGGTTTATTACAGTTTATAGAGAAATGTCTTTTTTTGTTTTTCTAGTTTTGTTTTATTATGTCTGTACTCTGTAGTCTTTATTTTCCATAAGTTTAATTTTTTTATTCTTCCCTATTTTTTTTAAATATAATACATTTAATTCTGGCCTCTTTCACCTACCTTAAAAATAAATTATAAATGTAAATATCTTCAATCCAATAAAAATAATTCATTACTAAGGCTAATGCCAAGCACCCTATTTCTGGTCTTGATCTGGCTGGAGCCACTCAGCATCTACTTGCTTCTCTTTGTGACTGTCTTGCGGAGTTGTGAGAGGCCATAAGTCTCCCCAAAAAGATTTCTTAGCCTGCAAATGAAGATCTGGGTTCTTGCTTTTTGTAAACACTCTCCTTTCAAATGCTCCCTCTGACCCATCCGCTTTGGTCGGTAAACACAGATCTAATGTCACTTGTTTCCCTTTGCGGAATGGAGGGAAAATAATCCTTCCCCATCCGCCTCCCACACTCGCCCTTTCACTCTCCTCTTCAATCTTCTCTTCCTCATCAGTACCTTTACCATCTTCTTCTTCCTCCTCATCCATGTTATCAGAGTCATACACTCTTGGATCAATGTAAGGCACTTCAACCTCCTCTGAATTCATTAAGTCCTCTGCAGATATCAAATGGACAGATAAAAGTCAAAAGTTAGATGTGCTTTTGGGTATTATAAATTAGTAACAGACCTACCATAATCAATCTCCAGATCCTCAGTTTTTTTATTTTTACGCCTATCCTTCATTGTCTCCAACTTCATGCCATCAAGTGGCCACAGTTCCCTAAATTAAAAGCATAACCCAAACTCAATTCTTAACAATCTTTCTGTAAAGGTTAATAAATAATCATAATCATTCAACATTAAGCTACCAACCGTGGGCGCTGGCCTCTCCTGAAAGCTACAAAACAGAACTTCTCATCCTCAAACCCACGCAAGGGAACACCTTTTGTACGCTGCAAAAGTTAAGGTTTTCGTTTGAAATCATTAGCTAAACATAGAGCTGACTGAAATCCAAGATAACTCTCCAAGCAGAAATACAGAACCTTGTAGGAACGCTGAGATGATGTTCTTTGCAACCGCTGTACAAAATGGCAATACTTTCCAGTGTTTTCCAATGGGCATTTTCCATCATGAGGGCACTGTGATTACAACCCCAGTACATTCATGTGATCCTTTTCTTATATAAACTATGCAGCAAACTCTTAACAGAGCGTTTGACTAGTGTTAGAAGAGTTTTGCAATGAAGGATATTGACACTTACTGGAGCAACAATATGCGCACCAGATTTGAGATTAAGCACATCCTTTCCATCTTCACCTTTCTTTATTATATTTTCCAATTTCCGCAGTTTCTATAAAGAAAATGAATACATTTACAAATAAGCAGAAGAAGCAGAATCATATCATCATTTGAGTATGAATATATGTGTAAGCAAATGAAAACTACCCTCTCCTCCATCCAAAGTATATGGGACCGCATTTGTGATATAATGTTAGCACCATGTGGTGTTCCTGGTTCAATCAAAACCTATTCAACCAAAATTTATGTAAATAATTAACAAAGTTCACAAGATTCAACAAATAAAAATACACAAAGAGGTTAATTGAGAAGAATGAAAGATGATAAAACTGAAAACCATACCAAGAGATCATCTGTAAGTTCCCAGAGTTGACGAACTACAGTAATCCTGTCTTTCAGAGATGGTATCTCCCCTAGTACATAGGACTTAACCACCACAGGAACAAATTTGGAAATTTAATAAGTAAACAACAAACAAGAATCACAGCTGACATGACTAATAAAAAAAGAGATAACCCACAGCAATGACAAGATCATGTTTCCTCTCTTTTTTTTGTTTGCTGATCTCTTTATTAAGAGCTAGCAGGCTAGTATACCCATGGATCAGAGGCAGATCCTTGACACCTAACATATTTACAAGAACAGTAGGATCAGAATCAATCAATGAAGTGTTACGGCTAAAGTGAAAAAGCAAGGCATTTGAGAAGTGTTATTTAACCTTAAATGATTACTGTTGCAGTTAAGTTGTTTTCACTATTTACCCTTAGACTAGGTGTCACAACTTAGGTTAATGAGGGACTATATAAGCTAAGAGAGGGGTGAAAAAGAAGGATCTTTGGATCATTTTGTAAAGACTGAGGCCATTGGGAAGAGGAGAGACTTCCAAAACTCTCAAACTTGTTATCGGTTACTCTAATATCTAATAGATTTCTATATTTTATCTTAATCTGAAGTTGTATTGATACTTGATCGTATCATGAAGTTAGTGTGTTCTAAGAGCTTCTGTTTACCTTGAATTAAGTTACGTCCTGCACGCTGCATTGATTGAGATGGTTCCACTATATTTACTTTCTCCACAGACTTTGGCCAAACCTTTTTAACCGCCCTACAACATGTTACAAAGAATTAACCAGCAAAATAAGTGCCAAAATGTAATGGAGGAAACATCAATCTCCTCACCAGAAACCTGAACCAGTGCCAGCACCAAAATCCAGCACTCTTGTAGGCACAAAATCCGGTAATCTTCGACGAATCTATATAAGTAGATAACAAATTTTCCAAAACAATCTCAATCTCAATCCTCTCGGAACTCTCAAATCTTCCAAAAGCTCATCACAATTCAACTTTCTAATCAGCATGATCTAAACATTCACCTAAACCATAAATTACGAAATTCAAAAAAATACCTCAGTGAGGACTCTGTAGCAGACGGAGAAGACGGCAGGCATACGTGAAGCAATGTAAGCTGCAGTCTCACCATCTCTGTATTGCAGACCGCTATCTCCATAAACAGTTTGTATCTTCCATCGCTTAGTCTCCACTGAGTTCATAGAATCTGCTAGACTCTTCGCAGTGGTTTCAGGTAAGAGTAGATTCGTGTCCTTGATTTCTTGGAATGATTCTGATAACTGACACACTCTTTTCCTAATGTGTGGATCATCTTCTTCACGTAGATATTTCTTAATAGCTTGGCGGAGACGGACGGGAACCACCAGGCAGCGGAACGACTGCTTTGCTGCATTCCTTAGGGTTTCCACAGTGAAGACTTTCTGAGTATTCGCCATTTCCGAGTGTCTAGGGCTATCAAGATTCAAGACTACTTGTTTATTTAAAACTGGTTCTAGAAGATAACAAATCTAAAACTGATAATAGAGGGTCCACATGATATCTGGACTGAACGGAACAACCGTCTACACCGGAGCTCGTTTACAAAACGGTGAAGAACAGAACTGCTGCTTACCAGCACCAAAATCCAACGGACGCGAGCTCAACGACTTGATTAAAAAAAAAAAAAATCTATTTCATCTTCAAACAGATTTGACAAAGACTTTCGTTAGGGTTCGGCGATGAGTTTCTCTGTAAGTTATTGGGTTTGGGCTTTCTTCACTCGTTATTGGGTTTATTGGGTGTGGGCTTTCTTCACTCGTTATTGGGTCTCTTCTTTAAAACTTTATTATTATTATTATATTTACTAAAATTTGACCTAACAACAATTACTTAGAAGTAGAACGCATGTTTATTTGCTCTCTAGTTTCTTTTCTTCTTGATAGAATTTAATTTTTGATACACAACATAAACTTCAAGATCTGCTCCAAGAACTATTTATTCTTGATCATTTACAATTTGAATCTATTACAGGAAATAGGGTTAAAGGCAGGCAAAGACTCTTAGCGAAGTGGAGGGTTTCAAGATATTAAAGACTTAGAATAAAACAGAGGCATTGAAGTCTCTAGGAGAAAAAGAGTCTTTAAAGTCACTAAGAGAACAAGAGTCTTTGATCTATTGTATAAAACACAAACAACCTCTAACAAAATGGGCACGATTATTGAATACAAAAATTAGTCTTCTTCTTCTACCTCTGGTTTCGGCTCTCTCTTCTTCTTTGTTCCTGTAACAATCAAGAAATCTTTATCACTCATTGTTTCTAGTTGTTTCTTCCCAAGTAATTGGAACAGCTAGGGTGAGTTCATTATTGTTGTTTAATTTGAACGGCAATTTATCAATTCAATCCAGTTTTTATCTAGTTTCCTGTAACAAAGGTATCAGAGCCATTCATCCTCGGCCATGGTGTTTCACTTTCCTTCTAATTTCATTGTTGGAGAAGCTTTCCAATGGTTCAAAACAATGGAAGGTTGTTTTGAGTTTTTAGGTAAGAAA
>KE156670.1:61526-81742 GCA_000411055.1 Leavenworthia alabamica
TTTGAAACTAAATTAATCAGAAATAGTAATTTCCTCTTTGTTCATCACTTTTATTTTGTTGCAATTAACAGCCAGGTCTCAAGCTGAAAAATAAAGAAAGATCTAAGGCTACTGTACCATATTTGAAGGGGGGATGTTTGGAACAGGATCCTCGAAGTTTGAAAACCTTCCTCTTCTCTCCCTATTTATGATGAGTGACTGAAATCTTCCTGATATGGTTAAGACACATGAATGAGAACCAATTCATTTGCAAACAAAAGATAAAAGCTGCGCTGAAAGAATTACCTCCTTTCTGACTTTCAGTAGGACTTGGGTCTCTATTTGATTTGTGGCTTATAATGACATCTGAAACAAAGACACAGAAAATTTACATGGGCCAACTAAACAAGTGAGTTGGTATCTGAAAATGTTGCATACTTCTCACTGGAGTAAGAACCTCATACATATTAAACCTATAAGTCCACATTTAAGGGGCCAAGGTAGTGTGAGACTATGAGCTGACATTCATATTAGCACTAATAGACTCAACTTATTCGGAGCAGAAATGACATACAGTTTTCGTCGTCGTTTCTTGGAGGTGATCCCATCCGTGACCTTGAATTACTCCTGCCATGTTTCTTGTATCTGAAATTACTAATGTTTTGCTCAGCTGCACCGCGCATGCCACCCTTTCCACCAGGAAGTGTACCTCCATCTGGTATATTATTTGGTTCAACTGGCAGAGACTCAGATACTTCAAGAACCGAACTATTTGGCATATCTGGGTTACTTTTGCTGCTAGGCGATCTCCGTGAATCAGCCGCCTGCAATGAATAAGGCATGGTTCTTGCAATTATGTCAAGTTCTGCTCTAGATTCAGTAGCCTGCTCTATCCTAGGGTCTGCTCTGGGGACAATCACCGGAACAATATCTGCTGCCTTATTGACAGGGTTAACTTTTGGGATAGCTTTTATAAAACTCCTCCTCGACATTGCAGCATTAGAGACAGTGGTCGAAACACCTGAAGCGGCTTTTGAAACACTGGTTAAACTGACCCTCTGAGGAGTGCCCGGTAAACTTCCTGTGGCTTCAAATAGCAGATACAACCAGAAATGGCATATCACTTAATCAGCACTGTTAAAAAAGTAGGAAAAGAAAACAAAAATAATAGAAGCAAGCATACATGACTGCATCCTTGACTCTTTAGTAACTTCTGAATTTTGAGAAACCGATAACCTTGCGAGAGGCTTTGATTCCTTCATCCAAGAATCTGAATTTTGGGATGTTGATGACCTTCCAATGGACTTTGTTTCTTTTGTCGATGGATCAGAGTTCTGAGAAACAGATAATCTTCCAAGAGACTTTGTTTCCTTTAATAAAGGATCTATGTTCTGAGAAACAGACAGCTTCCCGAGAATAGTCTTTGAGTTATTATCATTGAGAACCACTGAATCTCTTCCTGAGCAAGATCTTTTCTCTGTATGACCATTTGATTGAGCAGTGTCTCCAGACATACATGGCTCAGTACGCTAACCATGCATCCGAATAATGACTGAGTTCGTAAAGATTACAGCCAATTAAACAAACAATATGTAGGGAAAGAGGCATACCGAGAGATCCACAACCCACACGCCTACACAACTTTGATTGTATGAGCAACCAATAAGCTTTCCCTCGTGAACGTTCATATCTGACAATCTTGACCATCCAACATCCACTCCATCATGACATCTAATTGGCTCCCAAGAGAAAATCTACAATTTGCACAGGATTAAACCAAATAAATGAGGTAAGAAGAGTAGGCAAATAAGTGTATTTTGGAAGCAAAGAATTAAGCATAAGCAAGAACCCTTAAAAAATTATGTGTTCGATTAACAATTATCTAATCCCAAAACAACATATCAAAGAACATACCTTGAGACTTTCTTGTAATCCACAAAGCACAGTCTTTCCATCAGGATTGAAGCTTAGGCAACGGACCCCAGAAGTCTAGTGAAAATGAGAATATTAGAAAGCAGAGTGAAAATTAAATGCCATCAATTTGATTCGGCGTAATACAAGTAGTAACCTCAGGTCCACCAGAACCAATTAGCTCGAATGTTTCAAGATCCCAGAATTTTACAGTCCTATCAGCTGAACCTGTTAAATACAAAAACAGAATGCTCTAAATAAGTTTAACTACATTAATTTACATATTCCATGTAAACATTTATGTGAACGTTGCCAGAGAGAGAAGTAGTCAATATTAAAATCATGTACCACCATTCTGAAATGAAAAATACTTAAAGATGCATATGTTCTACTAGATCTCTAACCAGAAAGCTAAAAAGATAAGTTGACCACAAAAGTTTCAATTACATAGAGAGAAGATAAAGACACGGCATAGCTATCTAAATACTCGGGCATGGTAGGGCTTATTACCATCCACAACATACAATTGTGATCATTTACTCTTAGCCTTGGCAGTTTTATTTGTGTATATCATCCCAAAAGCAAAGAGTGAATGTGTAACACAAACCTGTTGCCAGCAAAAATTCATGAGGATGAAAATCTAGGCTTTGAATTTGCCCTTCATGACTCTTAAACTCGTGCAACAGTTTTCCAGCTGTTAAATCCCACACCTGGTAAAGACAAGCTGCATATCAGATCCATTAAACACCGAAAGAGTAAAAAAAAAGTGCAGCTTCATTGTTCCCTCCGCAATAGACAAGATAACTAATCAAGAAATGAAAAATAATCACTGACTTGAAAGCAGCTACTAACCTTAACAATGTTATCCTCTCCTCCAGATACAACCCAGCGACCATCTGGGGTGAATCTAAGCACATTGACTCCTCGAGTGTGGCCCTTGTAAGTATGGATGCAACCCTTTTTCCTTATATCCCATATCTTAAGATTTGTGTCTAGTGACCCCGACGCAAAAAACTCACCAAAAGGGTGAAAATCCACAGAGATGCAATTCGACCTGTGACCGGTGAGAGTCCTAACAACTACACATTGAAGCAATGCATCAGTAATCACAGAAGTCAAATAAAAATTGTCTTTTGAAACTAATAAACTTACTCTTTGCCTCATTTAGATTCCAAAGTTTGATTGTACCACTAGCAGCTCCAGCTGCAACAAAGACCTCCGAAGCATCAAATGTCACTGAATCAATTCCACTCGAGTGCCCATACAAGCTCTGACCAGAAACATCAACAATGGATGAGATGCTGATAAAAACTTATATAACAAACACATAATGCAGCAAGTCAAAATGGAGGAACTGACCAGAATGGCATCGGGCTTACCAATAGCCCAGAGATTAACCTTATGATCTTCACCACCAGTAACCAAAACTCTAGATGATTTCCTTCCGATCTTGAGACAATTAACAGTAGCAGAATGTGCCACAAATTCCTCTTTGAATCACACAAAAGTCAAGGGTATTCAAAAGCAATAGTGGTAGATTAAAAGACTCAACTTGACTTAGATAGTCTTAAATTCAAACAGACAAGTCTCGAGAGGTCTTAAATAACTCCACGGGGAAAGTACAAAATAAAAACGATGAACACAGATCTCGTGCTCATGAAATAAAGTGCAGCAGATCAAGCATGGCACTTGTGTCGCCCAAACCAAACCCTAAAATTAGAATACAGAGAAAAACATGAGAAAAAAAAGGATACGTAGCTTGTAGGCTCGCTTGGTGGTCATGGCGGAAACGAAAACCTAGCAATGAAGGACATTCAAATTCAACTCTTCACTAAAAAAAATCAATCTTTCAAAAATCTAAGAAGGCAGCTTCAGGATCTCCGCTTTTCTCAATGGCTGAACCAATCTGAAATCTCAAATGTGAAATAGATTTAAAACCCAGAAATCAACTGCGAAATAAGAAGAAGCTAGGAGAAAATAAAACGACGTACCAACAAAAAAAAGGTCTTAACTTTTTTCTTCCATTAACGCCAAATCTCACTCCGCTTGATTTTTCTGCTCAACCAAAAAAAAATCAAATTTGGTGAAGTTAAGAAATGGAAAAGGGTTAAAAATGAGAAATGAAAAGTTTTGAAGGAAAAGTAATGAGATATATAATATTACTCGTATCGTCGTTGTTCTTATAAGATAGAAGAAAATCTGATAAGGAGAAAAGAGAAAGTCTTAGAAAGTCTCTTCTCTTTCTCCAATGGCGGCGAAGTGAAACAAAAAAAGAGAGAAAGAGAGAGAATGACAGAGAGCAGAGTTCAAGGGAAGGAGAGAGAGAGAAAAAGAAAGAGCAGACGGAGGGAGGGAGAGAGAGAGAGAGAGTCCTTTTAAGTTTTAACCTTTTAGTTCGTCCCTCTCTCTCTATTTCAAATTCCCAATACATTTTTCTATTTAATTTTTTGGTTCCTTATTTTTTTATCATACTCTCATCATTTACATTACATTTACATTTACATTTACATTTACATAATAATAATAATAATAATAATAATATATAATAAAATCAGCCATTTTAATATAGATTTCATTTAGTTTTAAAATATGTGTTGCTTTCCAATTTAATATATATAGTATCTATTACTGTTTATCTTATTTTTCAAAAACAAAATTCAATTCCATTTAATTATTGTCAACTATTTCTTTATTTATTTAATTTTTTCATATTTAGTTTTGTTTTAATTCATATGCAATATTATAATTTAATTTAAATTTGACATTTAGTATTTTATATATTTGCATAATGTTTTAATAATTTAAAATTACATTATTGTAGCTATAAATTTTATATTAAATATATTTTTTTTATAGAATTTGAATTTATGAAAATAAATTCATATATAAAATAATAAAAATAATTTTCTTATTACATTTAATACATGTAATGTATATTATTTAAATAATTTAAGTAGATTCTTATAATACTGTTTGAAAATATAGAATTTGTAATTCTTTTTTCTGAAGTTTAGATTATAATACAACAAAACAATTATTCATTTTATAACAAAAATAAAGATATAAAAAATAGCTAACATTTACGAAATAATTACATTTAGGAAATCTAGATTGCAAACATTAAAAAATCAGAAAAAAAATAAAGAATTAACAGGATTAAAAGTATCACGTGGCAGCCCTCCCATAACTCATATGTTATTTGCAGATGACAGCATTTTTTTT
Organism: Leavenworthia alabamica; assembly: GCA_000411055.1. NCBI lineage: Eukaryota > Viridiplantae > Streptophyta > Magnoliopsida > Brassicales > Brassicaceae > Leavenworthia > Leavenworthia alabamica. Next base: position 66,639 of record KE156670.1, read on the forward strand.
GTAAAACTAATGAATCGGAAGTAAAGGTTATACTGAATATACTAAAACAGTATGAGTTAGTTTCGGGACAAGAGATCAATTATCAGAAATCATCTATACAGTTTGGTCATAAGGTTCCTGAAAAGATTAAGAATCTTATGCACAAGAAACTTGGCATAACATCAGTAGGCGGAATGGGAACTTACTTAAAGATTCCAGAAAGCCTCAGAGGTAGTAAAATAAAAGTGTTTCAATTCATTATAGACAGACTTGAACAGAGGATTAATAATTGGACATCACGATTTTTATCGAAAGGTGGAAAGAAGGTATTGATAAAGTCAGTGGCAACTGCATTACCAACATATGTAATGTCCTGCTTTCGACTACCTAAAGCCGTCACAACAAAGTTGACAAGCGCAGTTTCAAATTTTTTGGTGGAGCACAAATGGTAATAGTCGGGGTTTACTTTGGAAGGCTTGAAAAAAACTCTGTAGGTCAAAAATAATAGAGGGCTAGGATTTAGAGATATTGAGGATTTCAACACAGTCCTTTTAGCAAAGCAACTCTGGCGCTTAATTAACAAGCCAGACTCACTTTTTTCTCGGGTTTTCAGAGGTTGGTACTTTCGGAAATCATTTCCATTAGATGTTAGGAAAACATATACTCTTTCTTATGGATGGAAAAGTATCATTTCAGCACGCTCTCTGGTAGAACAAAGTTTCATTAAAAGAGTGGGATCAGGACATTCAATATCAGTATGGAATGATCCTTGGATACCAGCTCTAACACCGAGGCCAGCTAAATGTAGGGGAATAATTCAGAACCCCATTATGAATGTAAACCAGTGAGTGGATCAACGTACAGATTGGTGGGATATAACACTGTTAGATGAAATATTAGAACCAGAAGATATTCAATTAATAAAGGAATCCCTGTTAGTAGAAGCCTGAAAACGGATAGATATGGGTGGCACTTTTCAAAAACAGGCAAATACTCAGTCAAGTCGGGGTATCAAACGATTAGAGATCAGAAAGATGAGTCTTGTCCACCAATCATTGGTCCAGACATAAACTCTCTTATAGCCAAACTTGGAAGGTCAAATGCCCCTCAAAAATACGACATTTTATATGGCAAATCTTGACGAATATTATTTCGGTTATGGCAAATCTAAAGCAAAAGAGAATAAAATGTGATACAACATGTCAGACATGTGGAGCAGAAAATGAAACAGTTTTTCATTTGCTGTTTCAATGTCCACCAGCGACTCAAGTATGGGAACTATCAAGGATAGGAGAGATAGTAAGAAAGTTTTCTCAAATGGCTTTGTACAAGTATGAATTTATTATTTGAGCAACAAGAAACACTAGAGCAAAATATTACATATCTGTGGATACTTTGGTACATATGGAAAGCAAGAAATGATAAGGCTTTTAATGACACAACTTATGATCCTAGGAAAGTTATAATTTTGGCGGAGTCGGAATAAATAGCTTGGAAAAGGCATGTGATGAAATATATGAAGAAAAAAAACAAATGGATATAGATAAGGCAAATAGAGACGGAAAGTTTATGGTAAAATGTCATATTCAGGGTCTTTTTCTATCAATATTCAGGGTTAGGATGAGTATTAAAGAAAAAAAGAAAAACTGAGCATTTGAAAGGAGCGAAGAATATACACAGAAGTATATCATCCCTACATACAGAACTAGAAGGTCTGATATGGGGTATGCAAAGTGTTTTAGAATTTGAAAAAAACAAGTTTGCTTCTATACGGATTGCTCAGAGCTAGTGGACATGATCAATAATCTACATGAATGGCCAGCTTATACCCTTATGCTAGAAGAGGTAGAAAGGAGAGTAAGAGAATTTACAAGTTTTGCCTTACGTTGGATTCCAAGAGACAAAAACAAAGAAACCGATCAGCTAGCAGTCGAAGCAAGATGTCAATCACAAAGATTAGAGTACAAGAATCATGAACCAGCAGAGTGGATAAAGTAGGATAAAAACATTGTCGACAAAAAAAAAAAAAAATATAATAATTACAGAGCCATAAAGATGTTAATTAATCAAAGTTTAAAAAGACACTTGTCACATTCCTTATCCTTTATGGTCTCACAGATAATCTCGTGTTCTCTACTTTTTTTTGTCTTTATCCAAAAACTGAGGAAAGGCGTTATGGTCTTTAGTGTTTAACTCGTTTACATAACAAGAATAACGCAGCCGAAAATAAAAAAAGAGAACCGTTACAAAACTGATTTACAAGGAAGATAACTCCTCTGTGTCACATGTAGCATGCTTTGGTTAGAGCCTATATATAACAATCTTTTCATATTCACAAGCTAATTCAAATGAACATAAACGAAAAGAAGATGAGAGTTCATATTAAAGGATATTATGTGTTGATACTTGCCATGATGGTGTCTGTTATATTACAGAAGCCTGGTTTGGTCACAGGACAAGCTAAAGTTCCAGCTATGTTTGTGCTTGGAGACTCATTGGTTGATACTGGGAACAACAACTTTCTAAAATCGCTAGCTCGAGCCGATTATCTCCCTTACGGCATCGACTTGAACTACCGTCCTACTGGAAGATTTAGCAATGGCTTAACTTTTGTTGATCTGCTCGGTAAGATTTCAAACAGTCACTTTGTCAAGTTTTTAAGTTTTCTCTTATCTTATTGAAATAACACAACTGTTTCTGTACAAGCAGCTCAGTTGTTAGGAATCCCGCCACCTCCTGCCTTTGCGGATCCAACCACAACAGGCAATAGAATCCTTCAAGGAGTTAATTACGCGTCTGCAGCTGCTGGCATACTTGATGAATCAGGCCAACACTATGTATTACTTTTGAGTTTTGTGTCATCACTTTTAGTAAAATGATGTATGATAGTGTTAAATGAATAGAAAAGGATGGTGTTGTGTGCAGGGCGCAAGATTCAGCCTGAGCCAGCAAATGGTGAACCTAGAGAGTACACTGAGCCAATTGAGAACCATGATGAGTCCCCAAGCCTATACAGATTACTTGGCAAGATCACTTGTGGTTCTCGTCTTTGGAAGCAATGACTATATCAACAACTACCTTTTGCCTAATCTCTACTCCTCCAGTTTCAGATACAGACCACCTGAGTTTGCCAATATGCTTCTCAGTCAATACGCTCGCCAACTTATGGTATCGTACATCAAATGTTGATATGATATTTATTTTTCTAATCAAAATCTCATCACCATCTTTTGAATCTATATGTAGGCTCTCTACAGCTTAGGTCTAAGAAAAATATTTGTACCTGGGCTTGCACCACTAGGTTGCATACCAAACCAAAGAGCCACGGGCGTTGCACCACCAGGGAGATGCGTTGACAGTGTGAATCAGATTCTAGGCACATTTAACCAAGGGCTAAAGTCACTTGTTGACCAGCTGAACCAGCGATCACCTGGAGCAATCTATGTATACGGCAACACATATAGTGGAATTGGTGACATCTTAAACAACCCAGCTTCTTACGGTAAACCTCCTCTTGGGATTATATGGCCGCTATAGGGAATGTTTTCTATGCTTTCTACTCTGACAAACATGTTTTATATGTCAACAGGATTCACTGTAGTGGACACTGCTTGTTGCGGGTTTGGGAGGAACGAAGGACAAATAACATGTCTGCCGTTGCAGACTCCTTGCTTTAACAGGAATCAGTATGTCTTTTGGGACGCATTCCATCCTACTCAGTATGCTAACTCCATTCTAGCTAGACGAGCTTTCTATGGTCCAACTTCTGACGCATATCCTGTCAATGTCCAACAGATGGTTCTCATTCGCTAGTTTTTGTTTTTTTTCCTTTCTCGTCTTGAAGTTGAAAGCTATGATGTTTGAACCTGTTTATCAAGATGAAACCAATATGATTTTACCCCTAAATAATATATATGCCAATGACAATGGAAGAAGCCGATATTTATGTCTTATAGCGGATATGCTAGTTTCGAAAAGAGAGCACGCCATGGTTGGTGCGTACACAATTCCAGAAAAGAAACACCATACATTGTCAATTTACTCCATTGCTACTACTCCATCTGTTCATTTATCCCACTCCAGCTCTAACTGCTGTGGATTGATCTTTGGATGTGAACTAAACCTCTGTGCTGCATTTTCACCTTGACTTGTTAACCTATCCCAGCCAATGATGTGTGGAAGGGCAAACTGCACAAAAATACAAAATCTGGTTACACTACAGTACTACACAAATAGCCCGTAAAACTTAATCCAGATTCATGTGCTAAAACTGACATAATTGTAATGCTCTTTGTTTCTTCAGTCATTGTTTTTTAATTCTCGAACTGGTATGACAGTAATAGGGGAAGCAGAGTGTAAAGCATATCTTACACTAAAAGCTGTCTTCATCACTGCAAATTCAGCTATTGTGACAGGAACCACAAGATACTCACTGGTTTTGAGGATGTTATTGTGAACACCTGCAATAAAACCTCAGAAGGTAAGTGTTTATACATCATTATTAAAAAGAAAGCTTTTCTATGCAAAAACTCTAATCACCAATACAAATGTAAGCTTCTAAATTTACTTAACAAAGTTCTCCCACAACTAACGATTTTATTAGTATTAAAACTGATGTACAACCACTAGTTGAATAAACATAGAAGCCTTACTCAATGAGATAAAGTAGCCGCCTTTGCCATCTGCACTTTTGCTATCTTCGCTGGGCTTAATCGACAAAGACTTCCTAACCTGACCAGAATTACTGAGGAGCCAAAGAAATGCGTATGTCAGAACTAAACTAAGCAAATACCTGCAACAAATAACAAAGAAAAACCAAAAAAAACCTTGATTTCATGGAAGGGTCATGGAAAAACTCAGAGCTGTCTTTTGAACCCATACTAATCACTGATCCAACTTCCGTAGCTGACAAAGCAAACATCTGAAACCAGTGTAGCAAAAACTCAATCATGTATCAGTTAAGAAAGAACACTAAGTGAAGGTAAAGAGTAGAACGAAAGAACAGACCTGTCTCTTTCCCCAATCGTATTTACGCTGACCACTAGCAGGCATAAAAGTCAGCATTACAGATCCACGACGCTCTATCCGAAGATCTCCAGACTTCAAAATTGAGTAAGTAATGCGAATCTAAAACCCTTAAACCAAAACACACAAAATTCTAAAAAAAGGATTTTTGACATACATCGATTGTGGTGAAAACTGGGAGAACAGGTTTAACAGTAAGAGCAGCTTTCCCTTTGAAAATAGCATAAGGTGCGAACACTCGACCACCACCAGCTCCACCACTAGGATTTGTGTTATCTTTTTTTTTGAATTAAGCATTAGAAATAAGGGTACACATTTATAAACAGAGAGCTGGAACAAACCAAGTACTAAACTTTACCAGAGGAACCACGTCCAGGAACAGAAGAATTTGAAAAGCTTGCAAAACCACGCAAAGTCGAAGCTTTAACTTTCTCTTGGAAGAGTGAGTGGCTTTGATTACAAAGGCTCCTGCTTTGGGGGAAAAAACAAACCCCAGAGAAACCATTTGAGAGAAGTGGATTCTAAAATCTTAAGAAAACGAGGAATTAGGGTAACCTTGAGAGTAAAGTGCGAGCTTGCTTCATCATCATCATCGTTTGCAATTGCGAGAGAGACGAAATGAGTAAACTAAAGTGTCACTGAGGTTTTACGATTTATCAAAACGGGTGACCCATATTTTAACCCGTTTTCCATACATTTGTCATTTAATAAGCCCAATGGGCTTTTCTAGTAAGATTTAATGAAGGCCCAGTACAGTGAATAACAAAAATCAAATTTGTCAGATTAGAGAAGAAGACGAATCTGGAAAGCTGAAGCTGAAGAAGTAATGACGGACTCAATCTGATTTCAGAGTAAAAAAAGGTAGATTCCTTTCGAGCATTCTGATTTCGAATTCTTACAAATGGTTGATCTGAAACTGTTTTGGATAGGTTGAGGAGATCGAAAAAATCGTGTACCATCAGCAAAATGTCCGACATTTCCATTGATGCATTGGTAAGCTTACACTTCGTTTTTTTTCTCAGCTTCTAGTCTTATAAAGCCGTGGTCTTATCAACTCATGGATCTTGTATGATTGTTTTTGGTGTTTTATCTAATTTTGTATAAAATGATAGGGCCAAGCTATGGGAGAATTGAGTAATCATGAGAAACTTGGATTTGACTTAGGAGCATTTGTTGGAGACTTGGCTTTTGAGGACGATTCAGGCAGGTAATGTTCTCATCTTAATTCGTATTACAAACTATTAATTTGTATTATCATCAAATCGACATTACTCTTTTCGATTTTAATTTGTTGGGCAGTGAGGATATTTCATTGGAAGGGCTTCAACAAGAACTAAAAGAATGTGAAAATGATAAGGTAAGTTATTCTCAGAACTCAGATCAGACTTTTAAACCTGAAAAATGAAGCACTTCGGTTGTTTGTTTTCTTTATTTCGTTATCATTTGTACTATCTTTTTAGTTACTTTGTACATGGACTAATCATAAAATTTTAGATCCTAGGTTATGATGTCCTTTTTATCTTATTTGTGTGTCCGCTCAGGTTGTTGCCAATATACTATCCAATGGTGACAAACTTAGAGAATATGCAAAAGGGGTTGAAAACAATCTACGGAAGGTCGAATTGGATTCAATTGAGGTTGCTATTCTTACCTGTGGTACATTTTGGCATTTTGTTATTTTCTACTTGTCCTGTAACATATTTTTATTTTGTTCTACAAGTTTGGGAATTATTCGGTCTTGTAAGTAGCTTACTTAAATTCTTTACTCAGGATTACATAAAAGAAAGTGATAACCTAGTCTCACTTCACGATCAGATCCGTGACTGTGACAGCATCCTCTCACAAATGGAAACTCTCCTCAGTGGATTTCAGGTATTTGAAAATTATACTTCTGTATAATTTGCTTGTGACGTGTGTATGAGCTTCTTTCTCCTTATTCTGAATCTTGCTTAATGGGAGGAATTTGTTTCCTTTGAAATACATATCTATATTTTCCTTGTATTCTAAATCCGAGCTTCTTTTTTTTTCAGGAAGAGATTGGTTCTATAAGTTCAGACATAAAGATTCTTCAAGAAAAATCAATGGACATGGGTTTGAGATTGAAAAATCGCAGGGTATATAGCCAATCAGAAACCACTATTAGTATTATCTCTAGCCGCTTCGACCAATGTTGTATTCTTGATGTCTGTTACTCATCAAATGATCGCTTCTATTTGAACAGGTGGCAGAATCAAAGCTAGCAAAATTTGTCGAAGATATTATAGTACCACCAAAGATGATAGATGTAATTGTTGATGGAGAGGTATTTTGCAAACTCCCTTTTTATATGTAGCTTTGCTAAGGTGCAGGATTTGTAGGATCTCATGTGGTATACCTGTCTATTTTTCCTTTTCCTTTTTTTTTTCCTTTATTTTGGTGCGTAAGAATTACCTAATGTAGTGCATACTGTACTCTGACAAACATAGAGTGAAACAGAAAAAAAAACAACCGTTTCCTGGTTAAGCTGGGTTTATGCTGCCACTGTGCAATAATAGAACTGGAATTAGGTCAATTATCTTTGTTTTGTTTCCTTACACCATGCATTCACTGTTAGTATGTCCCTGGAGTACATATATTTGTAAAGCTTTATAGGGCATCTAGGCCTACGATGGATTGATAGGGAAGATTTTTATTTCTAATCTCATAATCGTGCCTTTTTCTTTATTCAGGTGAATGAAGAATATATGAAAACACTTGAAATTCTAAGTAAGAAACTGAAATATGTAGAAGCAGATCCAGCGGTTAAAAGTTCCAAAGCATTAAAAGATGTAGAACCTGAGCTCGAAAAGCTCCGGCAAAAAGCTATTTCGAAGGTTATTGATCTACTCTCTCTGTTTCCTGAAACCGACAATTATATCTATGTTATATGTTTGACTTCTTTTATGATGTCGCCATGGGAAGTGTGATAGGTCCAAACAGTTTTGTATTTACCGACTAAAAATAGACGTTTGTTATATGCATGTCTCTAAAAGTTATTATTTTGTTGGATAAGTATAGAAAATGTTAAGTTGCTGAGATCACCCAGCTTATTCTACCTCACTGAGATGAGATTAGTTATCTAAACCATTGTTTCTTAACTCTAAAATATTTCATGGCCAGGATAAACGCCTTCTGCCATGAGTTCAATGAATTATTAGTACTGTATTAAGTCCAATTTGTTTGTTTGTTCTTGTCCGGTGCTAAAGGGGCATGCACGTGGGGAGAGCATTCTAAATTTGTTCTCATATGGTTTATTTCCGCTTTTGCAGGTGTATGATTTTATTGTCCTGAAGCTTATAGCCCTGAGGAAACCCAAAACAAACATTCAGATTCTTCAACAGAGTGTGTTATTAAAATATAAGTGAGTCATGCTCTTCACACCCCTTTACTTGATTGTGCATAGTGGAACCACTGTTGGGCAACATTTCCCGTCTTGCATGTATATATGTGTTGACTTTTTTCTACATAGATGTGTCAGTGGTCACTGGCCATCACCTTACAAACGATTTGAATCCATATTTGATTCACCAATTACAATTTTATGATAGGTATATTATCTTTTTCCTCAAAGAAAATGGAAAAGAAGTGTTTATGGATGTTCGTGCTGCATACATTGATACCATGAACAAGGTGATATTCTTTATCTTTTTTGGTTAAGTCCACCTTGCTGAAACTCCTCTATATTTTCTGAGTTGGCTGAGGAAGGGATAAGCAGATATATCATATATTGTTCTTAGGTTAATTTCTACAAATATAAGCTACTGCATACAACATACAATTGCACGTTACATGGAAGTTGTTCTTCTATTCTTGAATTCATCTTTATTCGAGCCTTTTGTCTTGTTAGAGTTGGACAATGTTAGTTTTTTTTTGTTGGCTGAGTTATGATGATTAAATGCTGTATGTGGATAAAAATGATGTTTGTTAGCTGAGGCGTTCAAGTGTTAATGTATTGTGAGATTGGGTTTCAGGTGTTAAGTGCACATTTCCGTGCTTATATTCAAGCACTTGAGAAACTACAGTTAGATATAGCCACATCATATGACTTGATTGGGGTGGAGACTAGAAGTTCGGGCCTCTTCTCAAGAGCCAGGGAGCCACTAAAGAACCGTTCTGCCGTTTTTGCTCTGGGTGAGAGAATAAAAATTATAAAGGTATTCATCATCTAATGACTTACAGTGCTAATTGATTTTTTCAACCATTGTACATTCTCGAGCGACTTTGTTATAGGAAGTGTGTTGCTTTTCTGCTTCTTAATTCAAAGATGGTACTAGGTGTGCGTTTTAATAAATTAAAAACTGCATCAACCTTGTGTACACCATTGGTTTAGGTTCTTAATTATAAGAGTAAAATTTGTCTGTACATTCCTGTTTTTTTTTTAAACATGTATTCTTAATTTGAAGGATCCTCAAATATGTGTATTTCAGTGTGTGTGTTTTCTCATTTCAGTTTGGATTAATGTGGTTCAGTATTGCTTTGGTTTTTCTGGTGTAGGAGAAGCAAATGCATAGTCTGTTTTGGTTTAACCATATTAGTCACCCCTATTTTCACTTGACTTTTTTCTATTTCTTACAGATGAGTTGGTTGTATTATATCCTAAACCTTGTTAAAAGAATTAAGTTTCAGTATTTCTGCTGTAGGATATTGATCAACCTGCATTGATCCCGCACATAGCTGAAGCCAGCTCTCTCAAATATCCTTATGAAGTGCTCTTCAGGAGTTTGCACAAGCTTCTTATGGATACAGCTACTTCAGAGTTCTGTTGATTTTTCCCCTTTTCTATTTGTGTTATTGGTGCTCATCCCTCAACGCCTGGTCAATGTCATTTGTTTTCATTTTAACAGGTACATGTTTTGTGATGATTTCTTTGGTGAAGAGTCCATATTCTATGAAATATTTGCGGGTAATTTTTTTATCTTTATCCCGTTTGCTATACCAAACTATGTGAATTTTGTTAGTTGTTTAAAAGCACATCAGTATCACTTGTAGTGTATAAGAAATATCTTGTTGAACAGTGTGTAAGAAATATCTTGTCTTCTTCCAGATATAAATCTGATGTTCCACTTTACAAGTGATATGATGATTGTAGCACTTTTTTGGATGAACTCTGAATAATCCATGATACAGGTCCATTTTCTGTCATTGATGAACATTTCAATCCCGTTCTCTCAAACTGTTATGATGCTATCGGCCTGATGCTTATGATTCGCATTATACACCAGCACCAGGTATTAATGATGACCCAATTACTAGTTATCTGTGTTTTGGTGAATCTCTTGGAATCCGATAATTTAGTTAGCTTCTTTTTTACATTTTTAGTCACATTCCTATGTGAGAATGCATTAGAAGTTAGTGTCCAAAGAAGTATGGTTAGAAGGAGGACTAAAGATTCAGATATACTGGTACATTAGGAAAGATGTTTCTGGATTGCATAACTTCAACTGATCCACTTAGATGCTCCACAACCAGTCTATAATTTGCCTTAACAGTATTTTAATCTAGTACAGTTTATTTATTACTCGTTTTTTTACAATGGTCATGATGGTTCAATCCATTATGTGTTTAACCAATGTTCAATTTGCTTTCTTTTTCAGCTTATCATGTCTCGTCGGGGGATTCCATGCCTGGATTCATATTTAGACAAGGTTCATAACTCCTTATCTCTTTTATTCTGTTTGATCTACTCTTAAATATTTATGTGTTCCATTAAAGCAAAAAAAAAGTGATCATTATTATTTTGCTTATCATTAGCTGTTTTCACTTAGTAAGTATATGTTTTCTTTATGGTATAATCTGGAGGGTCTTTCATAGATTTTTGATATAAGCTCATAGATACGTCTATGGTCAGGCTTCATTGGAAACCCTATTCCGCTCTCAATGAATCTCTTGCATTTTGCAAATTGAGCAGGTTAATATTTCTTTGTGGCCTCGTTTCAAGATGGTGTTTGACTCTCACCTCAGCAGTCTGCGAGATGCAAACATTAAGACATTATGGGAAGATGATGTTCATCCTCACTATGTCATGAGGCGTTATGCTGAATTCACGGCTTCTTTTATTCACCTGAATGTTGAATATGGAGATGGGCAGGTTCGTTATAAGTGTTTCCTCTATCTCTGATATTATGTATTACCTGGAGGTCGTCTCTCAAAGCTCTTGACGTTGTCTATGAAACTCTGCAGCTTGATATAAATTTGGAGCGTTTAAGAATGGCTATAGATGGCTTGGTTCTCAAGCTTGCTTCGTTGTTTCGAAAACCAAAACAGCAAATTGTGTTTCTCATAAACAACTACGATATGACAATTGCTGTGCTGAAGGTGAGTTGAATCCCTGGGAGCTTAGCCGTCTCATGTGTAGACAGTCTTTGTGTATTTTAGAAACACCTTTCTGAATCAGTCAGCATATTTGAATATCTACAACACTTAACTCATCTATTGAGTCTTACCTTCCAGAAGAATCTGTTTTGATCACTGTACTCTATTTTAGGAAGCTGGACCAGACGGTGGGAAAATTCAAATGCATTTTGAGGAACTGCTAAAGAACAACACTTCGTTATTTGTGGTAAGGGCCAGTGTTGCAGTTTATGTTACACTGACTTCATGGATATAACACAAGTCATGGCTTTGTTAATCGTTTTTATAATCTCACAGGAAGAATTACTAATGGAGCATTTCAGCGATTTAATCAAATTCGTGAAAAGTCGAGCTTGTAAGCAACTTCTTCTTTTGTCTCCTTCTCCTCCTCACATTTTAAATCACTAAAGTGTAAACAATGTAGCAGCTGATGATTCAAGTTCAAATCCAGAAAAGTCCATCACAGTTACTGAAGTAGAGCCACTAGTGAACGACTTTGGAAACAGGTGGAAGACAGCAATAGAATTGATGGACAAAGATATCATGACTTCCTTCAGTAACTTCTTATGTGGTATGGATATTTTAAGAGCTGCATTGACACAACTATTACTCTATTACACAAGACTCACAGATTGCATCAAGAAGATAGATGGTGGATCTGCTTTGAACAGAGATCTTGTCTCCATGAAATCTTTTATGTTCGAGATCAAGAAATACATCAAGACCTTCTGAAAACAGTGTTCTGCTTTTGTTAATCGTTTCTCTTAAACTGAAATGTGTGCTCTGTTAAGTATTGTAAGACAATTCTAAATAGTATAACTATAACGTTACATCATTTTATTTCATTGTTAAAGCTTAAAGTTACTTATTACTGTTGGTTGGCGATTTAAAAAAAGTTAACGTTTTGTCAATATCTTGAGAACTGCATTGACACAACTGTTGCTCTATTACACAAGACTCACAGATTGTATCAAGAAGATAGATGGTGGATCTGATATGAACAAGAATGTTGTCTCCATGAAATCTTTTGTGTTCGAGATCAAGCAATATAGTAAGACTTTCTGAAAAAATACATATGTTAGGCTTCTTACGAAGAATATGTAATATTATCGTAGGAGATGAAGTCTAGGCCCATGTATCATTTGGTAAAAGAAAAGAATCGTGTTCACTTTTTGAGGGAAAAAACATTGGTTTTCAAAACGATGCGTTTTGGCTCAACCCTAAAAGAGGTTCAAAACACAGTTTTTTGTTGTTGTTCAGAACAATCATTGTTTTGCGCCTTTGTCTCTGTCTCTCAAAACTCTTCAGACTAATCTCTCTAATGCTTAATTATTTTATGAGTCTAGGTGAGATTTTTACGATTTATCTCATGTTTATGGACTTGGAATCTGACTGAGTATTTGGTTTCAAATTCGATTAACTAGTGAATAAAATAGATTGCTTTGAAAAGCTTTTACATGTGTTTGTTTACTTCACCACTATACTTATTGAATCTGTAAATTTTTAGTTTTGGTTTTTATGTAGTTCAGTTGAGACCTTTTTGCAAGTTCTTATTGTTCAATGTGATCACTGATCAATATAATTTAAGCTATGTAAATATATGCAGATCAGGCTCTGGAGTAAAAGAAAAGATTATGGATTCAGATGCTTGGGAAATTATTCATATACCTGAAAAGCCTGCTTTGCCACCTGATCATCACCCTACTGGTATGCTTCTATGTATGACTCCTCTCGTTTTGGACTGTAACCTTGCAAAGGTTCCTTTTTTTTTTAATTTCTGCTTTGCCTTTGTTTGTGTTGTTGTTTGTTCACAGTGAAGGTGTATGCCAGTGTAATCAAACCCAAATTTGCTAATACGATTGTGAGGTTTGTTATGTTGTTTCAAATTTGATTCATTGATTAATAATTTCGGCTTGATAATGCTCAGTTTCTTCCAATTCTGAGTGAATTTTGACTTATTATAATAGGAATTTAGGTAAGATTGCTCCTTTAGAAGATCTTCGTCATGTTAAAAGGGTGCGGAAGAAGATTCTTCCAGATAACGGTATCCCCCATTGTTAGTTTTGTTGAAGCTGTTATACAACTACTATAATTGTGAGATCTTGATTGCAAGCTTATTGAACAGGTGAAACTCAGTTGACTGTCATCTTATGTCTAGTACCTGAGCACCACGATCATTTGAATAATATGCCACCTGATGTACAGAAACTCGTTGATCCCTATGAGTTGAGTCCTTTTATTACAGAAGTGGGTTGCTTTTTCTTTCATTTCACAACAATTTTCTTCTAGGCTTCTGTGTATTTAGAATTGGAGATTGATTTTTGCTCATTGATTTATCTTTTTGGTTGAGTCTCATCTTTCTGCTACAACTATGATAGGTGAGCAAATATAATGCAGTATCGAAAGAAGAGTGGGAAGAACAATGTAAGATATGGCCAACTTCGTTTCATCCCCCAACCTAGTAAGCTCCATGTCTTCTGTTAGATTCTGGTTTCTTGAATATTTTTTGTATCCAATGGAGTCTACATAATCTTTTCTATGTAATCATTAGTTGTTTTAGAATAATGCTTCTTCTTGATGATTTATAATAGTGCTCTTCTGCATTGTGAGAGCAATGCATGTTTTTGTTTATAATGCTGCACTCACTGACATTTTTCTTTTGATTTTGGCAATGACAGCAATATAGATGGCATTGGTGGATTCAGTGAGGAAGACACACAATCAATCTGCAAGTTCATGAGAGTTGTTATTGATATGGCAGTATCTGGTCATAAGCCAGTAAGTAATTTGCTCTTTCACATTATCTACACAACATCCATATGAAGTTTTAGACAACAGACCATTCACATACTGTTCACTTTTTGGTCGCCTCAATCCGTTGTAATATGTTTTACCATGGTTTCATTATGAAGGTAAAGATCTTCATTTACCAAATTGCTAATGTTCTTTTCAGCTTGTAAATGCTGCAGTGATAGTTGATCCATCAATGAGACGAATAATAGCTACTGAAACTGATCAAGTATATGCATCATCTGCTCCTTGCAACATGAATAGCGGAGAGACCATGCCCGTCAAGGAAACAGGTGAATCTGACAGAGTGAGAAGCTCAAAGATATTCTCAAATGGCATATCTGAAAAACAGAATGGTTCATTGTCTGCTGTTGCTTGTCTGAATCCCTGGCAATGGAGTTTACAACTATATGACACTGAAAACTGTAACCAATGGCATCCTCTAAGGCATGCTTCCATTGTTGCCATTGAATCCTCTTCTGCAAGAGATAGAAATCTGTTTCCCAATTCAGCCGAGAGTTTTGGTTTGGATCATCATGTTCAGACCTCAAATGCTGATTCTCCAGCTAAAAAGCAGAAAACTAGCAGTCAAAGTCCAGTAGTAAGTTCATTCCAACCAAGATTTTTTTTAAAATTCTCCAAGTGCTTTGACTGTCAAGCACCATGTCTTACACTTTTGAGTTACCATTAGGTCCAAAATGGCATCGGAGAAGAGCCTCGTAGAGATCATTCAATGGAGAGACCCTACCTCTGCACTGGTTATGACATTTTCCTCCTTTGGGAGCCTTGTACAATGTGAGTTTCTTCATACATCACCCTTTTCACATCCGCAAGTATGTGTATCTAATAAAGTAATGATGATATGTTTCTAAGGTGTGCAATGGCGCTTGTACATCAAAGAATAAAACGTATTTTCTATGCTTTTCCAAACCCTACGGCAG
>KE156672.1:0-12905 GCA_000411055.1 Leavenworthia alabamica
CGCCGCTTTCGATTATTCCTTGACCAGTCTCCATCCCAAATCCTGAAGATGATTCAACGAAATCAACGATCTCGTTAAGTGATTGAAGACGATGATTAAGCTCAACAACCTGAGCTTTAAGAACAGAGTTCTCCGCCTCAATCGTGACGTAGTGTTGCGTCGTGACAGTGATTCCGGCGACGATGTGAGCGTTTTCTTTCCGTAGATGCGTCACCTGAGCTGTTAAATCATCCAAATGCTTCTGTTTCCTCATCCTCGACCGTCTCGCTGATTCTCTGTTCGACTGCTTCCGCTTTCGCTTCCGTTCCTCGATTAAATCCCGTTGCCGGAGATCAGAATCCGAACCGGAGTTTTGAAAACCGGTGGTTGAAATCGACGAGCAATTACCACTTGTTGATGATCCCATTTCAGTTTTATTCATATTTTAAAAAACACACGAAAATATACCCAAAGTTTATAATTATATAAAACGGTTACGAAAGGTAAATAAAAATATAGTTTATAATATATAGTTTATATATATATATAATATAGTTATATAACGGCTAAAGGAGAGATGATTTATGAGAAAACATAGAACCAGTAAAGAAAAACAACAGAGAAAGATTGAACAAGATGGGTTCTGCGTCTAAGTGACGAATCTACAGTTAACCCTGATCTAATGATTTCACTTATCACCGGAGACATGAATGTTTCAACATCAACATCCAGATTTTTGCAGCATCAATATTATTAAATATCTTCTCGAGAGAAAAAAAAAAAGAATACAAAACTAGGAAGAAGATGATATGAAGAGAGTGATTTGATTCGAGAGCGAAGGGGGAAGAGGTAAATTAAGGATTTAGAAGGTGATTTTATAGAGTGGGAAAAGTGTAAGGATTATTATAAAATTAAATAAAATATTTTTAAAAGAATGAAAATAAATGAAATAAAATTTGGAAGGTATTGAGGAGATGAAACATGTGAAGTGGGATTTTCCGAAACAGTCAAGTAACAGCTGTTTTGCAATATTTTATTTTATTTTATGTATGGGTTTCTGTGTTTATTTAATGATTTTGTATAATACCCAATAAATATTTTTAGACATTTATGGAAAAATGAAGACTATTGGGTATTCTATCTCTGAAATTTTTGAATATTTAAAATGTATTATCTGATATAATTTAATGTGGTTATATTTTGTATTAATGATGCTAATTCTAGAGAATACTAAAGATAAAAAATATAATAATTTAATACACATCAGAATCACCGCCCTACTAAAGTACCAGAATTAACCGTTCATCAACAGACACCTGGACCTGGAGTATAAGACATATGATGAATGAGGGTAGAACTGGTATTTCATCATTTTATCTATGGGTACTTTCGGTAGTTAAGTTCTCCAATAATTCAAACTTCAATAAGCTTGTAGTAATCAAGCAGCCTTGAATTTATCCACCAGTATTTTAAGTTGTTATGTATATTTTGAGTCTAGTTCCATATTTAAAGTATATAGTTACATATATAGAAAAAAACACCAAATATGTAATTAGTTACTCAACTTGTATATATAGAAAATGAAAATTATAACACGGAAAACAAAAAATCCCAAAGATTAAAGATTCCTAGGGTTTATTTGTGACACAATTTTTTTACAGATTAATATAAGGAATAATACCTTGTATTAAAAATAATGATTAGTCTTCTTATATAAAAAGATAAAGATTAAGCATGCACAGTATATAATAATGTTTTCAGCTGTGGAATAAATACGAACATGGAAAGCATACTATTAGTAGTTTTGTTTTTGGAGCACACAAGTTACTTAACCCGTTAAAACCGAACACATGAATGACTTTCTAATTATTCATCCACTTGATAATTCTGTAAGGAAAAAAAAATAGCTTTTAATTTAATGAGTTTAATTAGTAATATTTTTTCAAAAGAAAATAAATGGGACTAACATGGTAAAATTGGCATATTATTCTTTTCCTAGCATTATAATATTATATTTATATTCTCAATCTAAAAATATATAATTATATTTGGTCGACATAAGAAACTTTTAACAGTCGAAACTAGTTTTGGACGTTTGGTTTTTTTGGACGTTTGGTTTAGTTTGTTCGCTTTATCGAAAATTAAACCAAATTAGATCAGTTTCGGTTTGTTCGGTTTTAGGTGAGTAAATCGATTGAAACTTTTTTATTTTTACTTTGATTTTCGGTTCGATTCGGTTTGAATTATTATTCGTTTAACCGAATAATAGTCAAAAATCATGTTTCGGTTCGAGTTGTTCGGTGTAAATTAAACCGAATAAACCAAACAAACCGAATCGAAAGGTGAATTTTCATATTTATTTGGTTTATTTGAGTTAATCGGATCGATTTCGAAAATATTTTCTTTATCCAAAACCGAACCGAACAAACCGAAGACTGATCCGAACAAAACGTTATTTTTTCCGGTTTTACTTTGGAACTAATTTTGAAAACCTAAAAAATCGAACCGTTTAAACCGAATAAACCGAATGTCTAATACTAGTATAAACTGATAATTTATCTAAACCGGACTTCGTAAGCATATTTACAAGTTGTTTAATCCGTCATCGTACGGACATCTCACGTGCAACGCAAGAGTGTGTGCACTGTGGATCCCATGTAAAACCGCATAAATAGGTTGTAAGATCAACCGTGTTTTTTTCCTTTTTAAGTGTTTATTTAAATAAACCGATAATTTAAACATAAACAATATTGATTCAAGCAAGTAAGTGAGGTCAGACATTAATTAGGTACTCTATTAATCAATTTGTCCCTACATTTATTGGGACATGTAACAAAAGTAATTTGTACTATTTGTCTTCTTGACACCTTGTTTTTTGTACTTAAATTTATATTTTTTCATTTTTAGTGATTTTATTTTTGTTTTGATACATACATATATTTGTGTTTGCATAGTTCTCCTTACAACAATGATTTATCATGAAATTATTCTAAACTCATAATATGTAGAAGAAAGTATCGAATAGAAACGTGACATGTATCGGATATGCAAAAAGATCCACTATAAATGTCTATATATAAATCAAATGGTTACCACTTACCCAAAATATAATAATCGTCACCTCAATAATTCTTATTCAATAAAAGGTACTTCTGGTTATTATTGCATTTTACCCATTCATATCTCATTCATAAAGAAAATAAAATATATAATGTAATAAAAAATTTGTACTGTTACATGAACACAAGATCTAAGAATCATATTGGCCTGAGAATTTTTTTTTTAAATGTGTATTATTTCAGATAATAAATTATAAAAAAAACTAGTTTATATAACTGACAATATATTAATTAGATAGAGATAAATAAATTTAGCAATATAGCTTGCTTAACTCGATTCTAAAAATATGGATCAGAATATATTATATAGCTCTAAGCATTCGGTTTATTCGGTTTAAACAGTTCGTTTTTTTTTGTTTTTTCGGTTTGTTCGGTTTTTAAAAATCAGTTCCGAAATAAATTTGAAAAAATATCGGTTTATTCGGTTCGGTTTTCGCTTTATTCGTACCAAATATTTCTGAATTCAATCTGATTAACTCAAATAAACCGAATAAATAGAAAAATTCAATTTTCGGTTCGGTTTAATTTATACCGAACTAAAACATGATTTTTGACTATTATTCATTAACCAAATAAACTGAATATTAATTCATACCGAACCGAACCGAAAACCGAATTAAAAATAAAAAAATTTCGATCGGTTTACTCACCTAAAACCGAACAAAGCGAAACCGATCTAGTTCGGTTCGGTTTTTGGTAAACCGAACAAAGCGAACCGAATACCCATGGCTAATATTATATGACCTAATAATTCAATTTTAAAAGTGTAACAGTTATTAGGTCACATTGAACTTCTATAAATGTACATTTAGAAACATAATAATGTTTAATTAAAAATCCTTTTTCTAGTTTTTTAGCTTTGAAATCTCATAAATACCAAAAGTCATCAAAGTTGAGAAATCTAACAGTATAAAAAAAAGTTTTATAAGTGGTGTGTAAGTAAGTGGTGTGAAGTCTCTTTTTACCCAACGCAAAAGAGATGCAAGTTGCTTAGTGAAACATATACACAAAGATAGAAAAAAAAGTATTATAAAAGCAAAGGCAAAGATACTGCGGTTTAACAAAAACAAGTTACTATTTCACAAACGGAATCAAAATGTAAATTTATATTTATAAACAAAATAGAACATGCTTGAGACTTAGAGAGATCATAAGGTAATAAAAAAAAGATGCTTGAAAGATTCTAAATCTGCCTAACACCTTAAGCACATGCCTTATTTTTATTCCTTAGCATTGATCTCTTTACCTTACCTTTATCTTTTTATTTTTCTTTGCAAGCTTTGTGGAGTTGTATTATATTGATTTTACAATTATTTTTGTAATACTTTGATAGAACTGGAAAATGAAAAGCCAAAAGAAGTTTTGCCAAATTATGTATAGGTGGGTTCTGGTGACTAGTCAATTTTTTATGAATGGACACTTTATTAATGTTATGATATATGTATAAAGAATTATGGAAATATTAAACAATTTGTTTGAAGGCTTCTCCGAATTTTTATTTCTATTTTCAGTTAAGTATGAACATTTTCCACTTGTTGGGTTAGGACCGTTAGAACTAAAGTAAGATTATAACTAAACTTGATAATAGCACAATTGAACCAATATTTTACATAGTTTGGTTTTTAAAACATTTACATATATTCAAAACCGTATTTTAATATGATACAATTCTATAGGTTAAAATTCTCGATCATTAGTAAATTGTCATAGTTATTTAAATATAACAACTAAATTTAAGTAAATTAGATGAATATAAAATAATCATTATAATCATCAATATGACAATATATATTTCATCATAATTACTCTCTATAATTTTACAAAACGGAATTAGAGAGATATTTTCTAATAATTATGGAGACGTTGCATAATATATGCCTCACATATATACAACGACACAACGAAATCAAATGATAATTTTGACATATTAATTGGATATTCATTAAAAAGAAAAAAATACGTAAATATTTTCTTTTTACAATCACATCAGAACTGATGTTGCAACTTAGGGGTTGAGATTTCTTGTCTACCTTTGTACGGTCCTGGACTTTACTTCGGTCCTAAGGCAAAACTATATGAACATTCTTAATACTTGCACGTTCAAACACGTTACTGAGTTTAATCGAAAATATCTCATTTCAAAGGAGCTTCTATTACATCGTACTATGCCTCAGACAAAATATTCATCCGAAACAAATCAAATAGTAAAATTTAATATTCATAAAAAACGAATCAAATATCAATTTCAGAAAGATCGAATATTCGCTTCGATTTACGTATTTATCATATGTATAATTATATATAAATATATTAAAATATATAGTAATAAATATATATGTATAAACAGAAAGTTTAATGATTATGGTCATTTATTTTTTAATAAATTTTATATTCTCTATATTATCACGAATATTTGAATATTTTAAAAAATATTTTGTTCTAATATTTGGATTTTTAGAAAATATTTTATCTATATTAGAAAATTATGATTTAAAATCAAAATTATACCAAAAAACGAATCGAAGCGAAGCAAATAGTTCGCAAATAATACATAAAATTCCGAATATTCGAATATTCAAAAATTTTCGAATTTCCGAATATTTAAAAAATTTCGAATTGAAACGAATCACAATATTAATTATTTGACAAAAACGAATAGTAAAAAATTTCTGAATATTCTCTTGTGCCTATACCTATACGATAGATTTATCATGAACAACATAATTAAAATTCAAATTATGTAGACAAAGGGATATTCTTTTGTTAAGAAAAATGCTGTATTACTTTACGGTATATATTATAATATGTGAATTCTAGAAGGTGTCTCTTTAAATCACAATCAAAGAATAAGTAAACGAACTCATAAAATAAAAATAATAATCTGGTAAAATGCTCAAAACACCAGCATCGAACATGCATGGTCGTCTATCAAATCTGAAATATTATAACCAGATTCGAACTAGGTATATACACATTCATAATCTATATTAATTATATGCATATATATATAATTATAGAGCAAACCACATTATCGAATAGTTATCATATAGTATATGTTATTCGATGATAAAAATATATTGAAAAAGGAAGAGAACAATGGTAGGGTTGATACTAAATTCTTGAGAGCGAGTGCAAGAGGCTTAGAGCAGCCGACATCGAATCTTTAAAGTCGTAAAAATATCGAACACCTTATCACATAATATACGCGCATCTGAATATATTTTCTTTTTTAATGTAATATTTTATAATTACACTTTTATTTATTTATTTATTTTAGTTTAGCTTTTCTTCAGACAAAAGAACTTGAAGCTTCTTTGAATATCTAGAAGACTAGAAAATTCAATTTATAATAAACCTTTATTGTATATGTTTATTCTAAATCAAGACAGGTAACATAATTTTAAAAGTTAGTACTACTGCTATAAAATAGTATTCAATTTAAAATATGAATAAATAGGTATTGCCAATAAAATCGAGGACCAAAGGATTAAAAGTTAAATGTTAAAAAATGAAAAGATAAAAATTTAAATAACTGAATTTTATGTTGTTTACCATTTTATAATCTTTTACTGTACCAAGCTGGTCGATGCTTTTGACCGAGTAACTTTTACTATTCATCACATTTTAAAATGTTGGGCTTCGTTTCGATGACCAAAAATTACGTTGGGCTTCGTTTAAGCCCAACTCTAATAATACAAAATCGTTTTAACAATTTGAAACTTTTGAAGGACTTGTAAATGTTTTCAGCTAATCAAAATTGCCTAAGCATGTTTAGTTTAGTTTAGTTTAAATCAAAACTCAATTGTTGTTGGCATGTTGCTATGATGTCTGATGGAAAATAATGTGTATTTATTGGGCCCTATAATGGGCCTAGTTTGTTGTCGAATTAACAATATTTGAATTGTGCGATAAAATGCAATCTTCAGAGAGATCTGAGCAATCCTTTCAGTCAGTGCAAAAATTTAGAAGTAAAATACAAAATAAGAAAAAATCCAAACATTGAGGGTATATTATGGAACGTTTGTGTCTATCAATTTTTGGCCTTATTCTATTATAATTAATATTAGCAATTTTAAGTTTTTTTTAAACAATATATTATTATTATATATGATTGGATTTTTAAGCAAAAAAGTTTTAGAAGAAAAGAAAATCCAGATAGCCTTGCCGACATAATTGCCGTGTCTGTTTTGTTTGTTACTTCAAATTGCAGCAGTGTCTTTAAAATAAATCCTTATCATAAAACCGGATATTTTGCCTTTTATTTACTACCCTATATTCTAGAAATTTTGGTTTTAAAGTTATTTCACACTATTAAATTTTACTTTTTTATTTTGTATTAAATTTTTAAATTTTCTCTTTTTATTTTTTAGATAATATTTTTATTTCCTGTTTTTATTGGTTAAATTTTTTATATCTTTCAATAAAAACATACTAATTATTTAATTTAACATTAAAATAAAATATATAAAATCAAAAATTTTGAAACAAACTAATTTTATTGTAGTTTAACAATACATCTAAATCCATTAAAATACAAAATTAAATAATCCCACTTTAAGCTAATCAAAGTTTTTATTGTGTGCGACAATTTTGATCTTTATGTATCTCCATGTTTTAAAATTAGTTAGGTGTTAGTGGGATGGTTGGTTTAGGTTGGTCGCCTAAGATATTAATCACAAATTAAATGAAGGTTAATTTGAAATAATTTTTTAGTTTATTAAAAAACTAAATAGATTATGTACTATTTTATTAGATTATTATTGAATTAAAGATATTTCATTATATATTTACATATACTGAAAATTTTATGTATTATTTATTTATATAAAAAGTAATTAAAAATGTAAAAAGTTAATTAGGATTAGTCTAGATTATATCCGCCAAAATATAAATAAAAGATTAATTGAAAAATTATAAATTTTTTAGAACATGATATATACCAATAAATACAACAGCAAAAACCATATCCATTCGAATAAAATATTTCGCAAATGTAGTAACGCACATTACGTAGGATAAATAGTGTGACTAGTCAACTACTTGTCAACGTGGCTCCATAATAAGTAGTAAAAACTACTAATTTATAATAGTAGTCAATGTAACCTTTTGCTAAAAATAGAAAACAAGTAAAATGAAATTATGAATAATTAAAAATTCAAATTTAAGATATATACATTTGCAAATTGCAATAGCCATTTTCTAAAAATACAGACAATTCAGTCTTATTATAAATATGAAATTATTTTCTTTTTCAAATTTGCCAAGTTTAGAATTTTAATATGCTTAGATTGTTGACCACTACCATTTCATAATTGGCAAGTAATTTATCTTATTTGAATATAGAATACATAGGATTTAAATTTCTTACATAAAATATATAGATTATTAAAAATAGTTAGAAATCCGTTATAAATTTAATTAATAAAAAAATATCTTGAAAATAAATTATAAATAACGGGACAATTCTTAAAAATACCACCAAATTAACTTTAATTTTTATAAATACTATTAAAATTAATTTAAAACAAAATTATCATTTAATATTTCAATTGAATTAAAAATTAGATTATATTTTTGAGAAATTACACAAAACTCAAACAATGAATACTAAATCCAACCACTAAATACTCAATCCAAATAATAAAAAACTTAAATCCAACCATTAAACACTCAACCCTAATATTAAATTAAAAATATAATTTTAACCAAAAAAAATGGTATTATATCTAATTAAAAAATAATATTTTTGTTCTAAAAACTCTAAATGGTGTTATTTGAAGAAATTAATCTATCATTTTAACCAAAAAAACAAAAACAGAGTAACCTTTATACATCGACAAATTTTGTGATATGTGAAGGAGGTTATGTTTCGGGTCACAATAAAAGGTAACCACAACTTTATAATAATAAATAAATTATAAGTAACGAAAGATTTATATCTGAATTAATAATTACGTTTTAATTATATAAAGTCGAAACCCCATCATCACCTTACTTCTCCTTCTTACGTACGTCTTTTTCACTTTTTTTTTTTCTTTTCTATCGGCTTGGCGATTTCGAATCACCGAATTCTCGGAATCCTCTGGATTGTCTCCGAGATCCTTGAAATTTCTCATGTCAGGCTCTCTCGCGTTGCCTTGTGAGTGTATTTTCTCTTAATTATCTTGTGATTAAAGTTTTACAGATTTTGAATTGTATAATTGAGTTTGAGAAATGATATGATCAAGAGATATATGTAGATAGATAGATATGTTGTGAGAATTTTGAGGGATTTTGAATTTGAATTAGGTTTTGAAAGGTGTTCGAGTAACTATGATGATGAGAGAAGAGAAGGGAGATCAGATTTTGAAATTTCAGAGGATGAGAAGAAAACAAGAATCGGGAGTTTTAAGAAGAAAGCAGCTAAAGCTTCGAGTAAACTTAGACATTCGTTGAAGAAGAAAGGAAGCAGCGGTAGGAGAAGAAGAAGTAGTGATAATAATTTCTCACTTGGAATTGAAGATGTTCATGATGCTCAGGAATTGAAAGCTGTTGATCAATTTCGTAATCTACTCATCTCGCACAATTTGCTCACTCCTAGACTTGATGATTATCACATTATGTTGAGGTCATTCTTCTTTCTCAATTTCGTTAAGACTTGCTGATGATAATGATAATGATGATGATGATGATTGTCGTGTTATTTGTCTCTCTGCAGATTCTTGAAAGCTAGGAAATTTGATGTTGGGAAGACCAAGTTAATGTGGAGTAATATGATTCAGTGGAGAAGAGATTTTGGCACTGACACCATTTTTGAGGTGATTTAATAATGTTTTCTTTTTATATCTCAATATGGTTGTGTGTGTTTTTTGTTGTTGTTGATGCGAAATTTTATTGGTGTGTTGTTGTTACAAGGATTTTGAGTTTGAAGAGTTAGATGAAGTTATGAAATATTACCCTCAAGGTTATCATGGTGTTGACAAAGAAGGGAGACCTGTTTATATTGAAAGATTAGGATTAGTTGATCCCACCAAACTTATGCAAGTCACTACATTCGAAAGATACTTAAGGTATCATGTTAGAGAGTTTGAAAAAACTATCACCATTAAGCTTCCTGCTTGCTGCATTGCTTCTAAGAGACATATTGACTCTAGCACAACTATTCTAGACGTCCAAGGCGTGGTACTTAAACAAGAAAACCAGTTTCTGTAAATTTTTTCATAGTGTTGTGTTTAATATACTGCGTCTTCTTCCTTAGAATCTTAACAATTATGTTTTGCAGGGGCTGAAGAATCTTTCTAAGCCTGCCAGAGATCTCATAATCGAGCTGCAAAAGATTGATAACAATAACTACCCTGAGGTATGAGCTGGCTACTATTGATTACTTAACAAAATGTGTGTGTTTAGGATTAGGTAACATTTAATGATAGATAACATTGAACATATATGCAGACACTTCATCGTATGTTCATCGTCAATGCTGGCTCTGGTTTTAAGCTACTTTGGGCCTCGGTGAAACGATTTCTTGATCCAAAAACAGTCACCAAGATTCATGTAAAACTTTTTACCTTTTTTTAATACGTATCCATCCACATTTCCACAAGTTAGCAGAAAGGTTAGTTTAATTACATTACCTGGTGTCGATGTGTTGTTCTAATAGGTTGTTGGTGACAAGTACCAGAACAAATTACTTGAGATCATTGATGCAAGGTAGAGAATTCTTTGTCCCTCTTGTTTGGTTCACATGAGTCCAAAAGATGATTTAACTCCCTAACCATATTTGGAACTTGTTCAGTCAGCTGCCAGAGTTTCTTGGAGGCACTTGCACTTGTGCAGATGAAGGTGGTTGTATGAGATCAGATAAAGGGCCCTGGAAGGATCCAGAGATATTAAAGGTAGAAATTCTATTTCCACAACCTATCGTTTTGGTTCATTAATCAAAAACATTACTCAACTGATCTCCGTTCCTGTAGATGGTTCAAAATGGTGGACCACTCTGCAGGCATGCATCGGTTCTAAACAGTGATTTCCGCATGTCCTCGTGTGAAAAGCCATCTTTTTCTGGGGTAAAGGTCTTCTGAAGTTAGATGCAAAACTTGTTTATGATAATTTATATCTGACAGTAATCACTTTGGCTCAGATAAAAGTTAGTGATACCTCAACAGCAGAATCAGGGTCTGAAGTAGAAGATATGGCTTCTCCAAAGGCGAATAAAGAGAGTCATATTCCCATGCTGACTCCTGTTTGTGAAGATGTAAGATTTTTCTTGCACGAAAGTAAAAATCACAGTATGGATCCAGATTACTTTAACTTTATTAACTGGCCTTATATTCAGATTAGGGCCAATGGTAAATTAAAGCCTTGTGATTCATCAGAGTATGAAGATCCACAAATCGTGGACAAAGTTGAGGATGTTTCTTGGATGGCCCATGAAAAGCCAGAGACTTCAAAAGGTATAAAAAAAGAGTTTACTAAGATATGTAAATTAGAAATTAGATCAACGTAAAGTTTCACAGTAATGGATTGTGTTGGTACAGATTCAGAGTATACTCCTGGTTTGAAAAAAATAGGACCGGTTAGTCATAGCTTGATGTGGCTAATCACGTTCGTTGTAAAATTGCTTACGCCTCTCATATCTGTGAGTAAAGGAGAGTCCCAGTCAATTGAAGAACCAATTGGTAGAGAATCTCGTCCACCTTCACCAGATTTTGCAAGTATCACAGAGAAAAATGTGTTTTGTTCTGTTGTAAGAAGACTAGGAGATCTTGAGAAACAAGTAGAAACACTACACTCAAAGCGACATGAGATGCCTCGTGAGAAAGAGGAGTTGCTTGATACAGCTGTTTATCGTGTGGATGCACTTGAAGCAGAGCTCATCGCTACAAAAAAGGTATAATAATAAAATCTTTCATATCCGTTGTTTTTAGTAATTGTTTAATAATTTCATACACTTTAATGATTCAGGCTTTACATGAGGCTTTAATGAGACAAGATGATCTTTTGGCTTACATAAACAGGGAAGAAGATGAAAAGTACCAAAGGGTAAGTCACTTTAGTTTCTTCTCACTCATAAGAAAGGAACCCTGTTTTAATGGATACTCTTAAATATGGTTTTTGTTGGAAAAAAATGCAGAAAAAGAAGGTATGCTGGTGAAGGAGAGGGTCGGGATATTATATGAGTTAAAAGAAGTGAGTAGGTTCGTATAATACATCCTCTTATATAAAAACAAAGTATAGGTCTCCTATTTTGAGGGAAATTTAAAAGACAATTTAAAGTTTATATTCAAAGTACATTGTTCTTTTTCCCTTTGCCTTTTCTTGGTCGGGCCTTTAGAGTACATGAATCTTCAGCAAACCTCTTACGAAACTTCTTTAGTTGATGAAAATCAACTATCAAAGCCGATCTATTACCAAGGTAAAAGGGATGGTTTACCTGACAAAACATTCAACCACTTAGGCCCCGTGCGTTTCTTCATCCAGATGCTGCATCTAGATGCAGATGCAGATGTTAGTATCTAGATGCAGATGTTAGATGTTGTTCGTTTATGTATTTGAGATTTGTATCTAACATCTGAATGCTATTTTGTTCGTTTTAGCATCTGTAATTATATCCAGATGCAACTAATAGAAAATGACTAAAAAGGACAATTGTTTTACTAATAAACAATGTCTAACTATTTAAATTATATAATTATTAATAATTATTAAATTGTCGTTTGTACGATAATTTTATTTTATTAATATATGTTATACAATATAACCAAAAACGAATTTTTGTATTTTTTACGGAAAAACATTTTTATGCGTTTTTTGCGGAAAAATATGTTT
>KE156672.1:13479-35476 GCA_000411055.1 Leavenworthia alabamica
TTTGACGGGAAAACTTATTTTTGTATTTTTGGCGGGAAAACGAGTTTCCATATTTTTGGCGGGAAAACGTGTTTTCGTATTTTTGGCGGAAAAACGTGTTTTCATATTTTATCGGAAAACCGATTTTTTTGTGTTTTAAAAAAATTGTTTCCGTGTTTTAGAGAAAAACATTTTAACTTTTTTTTATTGTTTGAAATAAAGGGTATTTTAGACTTTTGGATTTTGAGATGAAGATGCAGCATCTAGAAACTCATTTTTTTAGCATCTCAAATATCTCATTTCAGCATCTCAAATATCTCATTTCAGTATCTGGATGCAAAATTATATGAAAAAAACGAACAACATCTGAGCGTTTGCATCCAGATATTGCAACTGGACGAGGAAACGAACCGGGCCTTACTCTTTCTTTGTTTCTCCACTCGTCTTAATCACCAGCTCTCCATTGCAGTGTATTTATGATGTTCCTGCACCTTATTTTAACCACTGAACTCCTCCTACTTGATACTTTCCAGCCATTTTTGGAAAAAATAAATTAGGAGATGATGAAATTAAACGAAGAACAATGAGATCAATTTTGTAGGTTTCCTTTCTCAGTGGATTAATCTGAATAAACGAGTTCGTGAGAGAAACCGCCATTTTAGTTAGCTTTCTTCCTGTTGTAGAACAGTAGAATCACTTGGGTAGGAAGGTTCTTAAACAATCGATTGATGATGAAGTTTAGGTGGATTTACGTTTATAACCCTAAATACTTTAATATAATCCAAGGGGGTTAAAACGGTATTTTACATAGAGACTTCTTCTTCTTCGTGGATCTGACGCTTCTTTTTGTTTTATTTTGAAAACCAAAATTATATACATACACACATATATATATATATACATAGAAAATTGAAGTTTTTAGCACTTAGCAGCGAATATGAGAAAGGAGCTGTGCAGAAACTTTCAGCGTGGAAGGTAACTTCTCTTCTCATCATCTTCTTCATTTGTTTGTTGCTTGTATTTGTTTTATAGTGTGTTTAAAAGTTCGTTTCGATTGCAGAAATTTAGGTTTGTTGTTCTAAGTTTCTAACGTTATGGGGTAACAGTTGATTTGAAACGGAAGTAATATGTATAAAACGATGACTATTGAGCTGAAATCTAAAATGAATCTATCACTTAATCGCTCCTGGGAATCTATCAGTGTTACAAAGTGTATGTAGAAACCTAATTATTGGATTCTTATTGACGTTAGTGTTGTTCTTGCAGCTGTAGGTATGGGGAAAATTGTAGGTTTCTTCATCCACAACAAGCTAAACCTAATAATAACCCCTTTGGTTTTGGTACACAACAACAACAACAACAACAGCAACAAACAAATTCAAACCCATTTGGATTTGGTGTACAAGGTGGTGGTGGTGGTGGTTCCAGCAGACCAAATCAATTTCAGGTTCTATATGTTTTTTTCCCTCTTTTAAGATTCAAGTATTAGTTTGATAGAAAGATTTTGGATGAGAAAATGGTGCCTCTTCTTCACGAAAATAAAGCATTTTGCTGTTGAATGCATTGTGACATGATGATACACTTTTTGCTACTCAGCCTTTTGAGAATAAATGGTCACGAACAGCTTCTACACCTACTGGTGGTGGTTCTTCTGCACAGCAGAGTGGTAAACAGACGCAGCCAGCTGACCATAAGTGAGTATATTTATGTTTGTGAATGCTTCTTCTATAGATATCATCTTTTTAGCCGTTTGTTTCTTTGGAAATTTACTTGTTTCTGTGTTTGTTACTATTCAAAGATGCACAGATCCTGCTGCTTGTAAACGGGTAATGCAAGACGATTATAAGAATGAGAGACCCATGTGGAAGCTTACATGCTACGCTCACTGGAAATAGTATGTATTACTCAATTTGGTCCACCATCTTTGTTCTTAACCTTTTCTTTGTTACGTTTCTGATCTTCATTATCTTAATCTTTTTTTTTCTAGCTTTCCATGTGATATTACTGGTGACATCAGCTATGAAGAGCTACGCGCAATGGCATACGAAGAATCTAAACGAGGAGTTCCTCTACAATCAATTGTTAGATTAACCTCTCTTATGTTTGTTACTTTGTTATACATAATTTTTCTTTCATACTCATAGGACACTAGTTGATTTCCTCTGTTCCTGGTCTATAACGGTGCATTATATAGGTTGAGAGGGAGAGGACTTTACAAAACTCCAAAATAGTTGAGTTTGAAAACTTTCTACGGAACCCATACAAAGGCTCTGTTACCACCAATCAAAGCTCATTTGCTGCAACCACTCCTAGTGTCTTCCCACCAACTGGTCAAATCAATTCCACTCCAGCATTCTCTGGTTTTACTCAACAAACCGCATTCCCCAATACCAATACTGGTGGAGTCAGGTACTAATGTTTGTAATCTTTCTCCATTTTTCCATACTCCAATAAGTTTTGTTGCCTTCATAAACTCTTGGTTTCCATGTTTTCTGTACATAGTTCATCTGGACCTCCTAATGCCTTTGCAAGCTTTAATCAACAACCAAATAATCAACAAACTGTGTTCCCCAATACCAATACTGGTGGAGTCAGGTATCAACTTTAGCTCGCTTTCTCCATTTTCCATATTCCGTTATTGCCTTCATAAACTCACTGGATTCATATTTGTCTCTGGCTAACTATATCTCTACATAGTTCATCTGGATCTCCGAATGCATTTGCAAGCTTTAATCAACAACCAAATGCTTTCAGTGTTAACACTCCTCAACCTGTTCCTTCAGGTACTACTTTTAAAGTTAATTTTTTTTGCTTATAGTCCGAAATTCTCATCGTTTTAAACCTCTTTTGCAAATGATCAACAGGTCCGTTTGGTTTCCAAACTCAACCCTCAACAACAACATTTAAACCAGCATCGTTTGGTCCTGGACCCGGGCTCTCAACAACTCCACAAAACAAGAACATCTTTGGTCCATCAACTCCAACGCCAGCTCCTAACACTTTTCAGAACAACCAGACCGCATTCAACTTCAATGTCCCTGTTACATCTTTCACTGCTCCTGTTATGGATTCAACAAAAACATCCTCCTCCGGGTAAAATCCACAGTGAAAAACCATTGTTGAACATGTTGAGAAATTGATCATTAATACATACAATATGATGTTTAATATGTTTCTAATGTAATTCATTTGCGGAAACATGACAGAACTGAACAGCAAAGAGAAGTTGAGCCAGTTGATACCAGTATCTGGTTAAAAGAGAAATGGAATCCAGGGGAGGTAAGATCATTACAAAATTTTGATTGCCAAAAACTTTAACAAACTTTGGAGTTTAATTTGTTACTTTTTTGAATGCAGATTCCGGAGCAAGCGCCACCTGATGCCTTTGTTTGAAAAAAGGTTTTGAAATAGTTTACTTCTGTGTATGATTAATGATTTTATGAATTAACAAATATTTGTTGTTTCAACACAAAATCAGAAAATTTTGAACTTTGTATTTCCATATATAATAATAACCAAAAATCAAATGTTTCTAAATCTTATTTGTCACCAAAAATACTTAAACTACACTAACCTAGAATTCTATAAGTAAAATTCGAATTTCTATAAGTAAAATTCAAATGGGCCTTAAGGAGGCCCAGTAACAAAAATCCATAACAAATATAAAGCGAGTCTCAGTAAAGCTAAAAAGTAGACTGTCACTGAAGAAGACGATGTCGGCTATGGCTTCTCACGTTTCTACGGCTCGATCACCGGCTTTTTCCTTCTCCTCTTCATCCTCCTTCTTCGCCGGTACTACTCACCTGAGATTATCCGCCGTTTCACTCTCTTCTCCGCCGCTTCGTCTTCGTATTTCCTGTAAAGCCTCCTCCGTCAAAGGTTTGTTTACGCTCTTCAATTCAATTCAACCATTTCATCATCATTTGTTTCATGTTCTAATTCTAGCAACCGGATATGAGGAAAATGTAACACAATGTTAGACCTCTATTGATTGAGTTTGAATTTTGCTTCTCTCATCTATAGACTCGTTTCCAGAGTATTATGAGATTTAATCTTTCCCTTTTGTGTTTTTTTCCCAGGAAAATGTGACATGAAAGACTTTTTGGCCATAGATGATTTTGACACAGTGACTATAAAACATATATTAGAAAAAGCTGCAGAGGTCAAGGCTTTGCTTAAATCAGGGGAGAGAAATTATCTACCTTTTAAAGGCAAATCAATGTCTATGATATTTGCAAAACCTTCCATGAGGACTCGTGTTTCATTTGAGACTGGTTTTTTCTTGCTTGGTGGTCATGCTTTGTATCTTGGACCCAATGACATCCAAATGGGTTTGCGTGAGGAAACTCGTGATGTTGCTCGTGTTCTTTCTCGCTATAATGACATCATTATGGCTCGTGTTTTTGCTCATCAGGTATGCTGGTGAGTTTATTTATTTATTATTTGATTGATATAAAAGTAACATTACTATGTTCTATAAGGATTTTAAGGAAGTTAGATAATTGCATTCCTGTGTCTTGTTCTTTTGCAGGACGTTCTTGATTTGGCTAACTACTCGAGTGTACCAGTTGTGAATGGTTTGACAGATCATAACCATCCTTGCCAAATCATGGCTGATGCACTCACCATAATTGAACATATTGGTCAAGTCGAAGGGACAAAGGTAAGTTTACTATTTTGATTGTTGCAAGTCAACTGAGACAATCCCAAGATTAGTGCATGAATGAACTCTTGATATTTTGCATGTAAGCTCATATAGCAAGTGTTGTCTGTAATAATACTGATCCAATAAACCTCAGGTTGTGTATGTTGGAGATGGGAACAATATGGTACACTCATGGTTAGAGCTGGCATCTGTTATCCCTTTCCATTTTGTATGTACATGCCCAAAAGGGTTTGAACCAGACAAAGAAAGAATTTCAAAGGCACAACAAGCTGGATTAAGTAAGATAGAGATCACCAATGATCCTAAAGAAGCTGTCATAGGAGCTGATGTTGTGTATTCAGACGTATGGGCCAGTATGGGACAAAAGGATGAAGCTGAATCTCGCCGTAAAGCATTCCAAGGATTCCAGGTTCTTTTCTATGGTTTAGTTTTGATACAATGTTTAGTATCTTACTTAATTAGACCGATTCACAATTTGCAGGTGGATGAAGCTCTTATGAAGTTGGCTGGACCAAAAGCCTATTTCATGCATTGTTTGCCTGCAGAAAGAGGAGTGGAGGTGACTAATGGAGTTGTGGAGGCTCCTTATTCAATTGTCTTTCCACAGGCGGAGAATCGCATGCATGCCCAAAATGCTATAATGCTTCACTTGCTCGGCTTTTAAACCACTTTCTTATCTTAGCTCTCTTATATTGTTTGCCAATGTACCGTTGACTTAATAATGTACTATTAAGTCTGCTCCAAATTTGTGACTGGTCAGCTGGGAATGAGGTTCTTTTATATATATGACATCGATATGAATATTTATAAATGGTTAATACATCTCTAGATCTGTTTCATCCCATACCCTAGCATGATCTTGTACTTGTAACTTAGATTATTGGGCTGGTTAGTTCCGATTTGCAGGGTAAAGAAAGATCCAAAGGTTCAGACCATCTTACTTTTTTGTTAGTCTGCACCAAATTTGTTCCAAGCTTCCTGGAGATTCGAAATAAAGCCAGTTAAAGACTGAGATTTGCAAATGTAGTTGATTTTATATTGAGGAGTTGGTGAATGAGACAAACCTTGAGAAGGTCAAAAACTTTCTCGCAAATGTACTTCTGTTGTGTGGATGCGCCTCGTTGTTGAAGCTTGTCAGGATGAACGTAGAGAGTTGCCTTTCGATATGCTTTTCTCACAGAAGCACTTGAAACAAGATCAGTGAGTGGAATCGGTTTCCATCCACTCTCTGCTCCAAGTATCTGCATATGACAAACGTTTAAGACTTACTTTATGTTCCACTATAAAAGAGTTAAGAGCTATGTATAAATGGGGAAAACACAATTACATATTGGAGTGTTGAAAGCAACGCACGCAAGTTGTTTTCCTTTCCATTCGACCACCGTTTGACATCAGCATCCAAAGATTCTGAAAGTTTCTGCAATTTCAATTAGAGAATAAGGCTTTAGTACAACCAATTTAAAGATGAATACTGAGTATTATTGTCTATGTGATTACATTTCTCTCTGCCTGCTCTTTCTGGGCTTTAAGATCATGAAGTTTCTTCTCTGCAAGAGCCTCTGCCTGGAATGATGACATCACAAAAACATGTTATAAGCAACGAAAAGAGGATTATAGGATACAGCTGAACGAACAGATGGTGTACATACCGCACGGTCAGATGTTCTCTGGTGTCTCTCAGATCTAGCTTTACTTCTCTGTATTGGCTCACCTTTGCCTTCATTACGCATAAAAAAAATTAACAAGTCAGCGTATAGGTCCAACATCTTGGAAACGACTATATATATATATATATATATACAGGAACATACCAGGATGGTTTGAAGAATTGGAAGGACCTGAACTCTTGTTCTCAGTACCCTGCTAAAGGATTTCACGAGAAGTATGAAAGATATGTATATAACATGAGAAGTATGAAAGATATGTTAAAATGAGAAGGGTTGAAACTCACAGAAGATGAGGAGCCTCGTCTTTCACCAGAAGAGCCAAATGACTTGCTGCCACCATAACTTCTTGTTTGAGAAGCAGCAGACTTACCAGACAATGCTTTTTCCAGTGCACGTTCTCTGGCCTCAGAGAGTGCTCTTTCTACAGCAGCACGCTCAGCTCTAAGTTTGGCTTGCACTGAAGCCTTCTCAGCTGATGATAACTTATCATTTACTTCACCCGATCCCTTCTCTGATCTCCTTGGAACCTCAGAAGTCCCTCTACGGTGGGCTCCTGCCTTTGCTTTCTCCATTGCAGCTTTTCCTGCTCTTTCTTTAGCATCAGCAAATGCCCTTTCACGGGCTTCACGGATAGCTCTTTCTACCATACTTCTCTCTTTCTCCTTTTCTCTTTCTTTCTCTTTTGTTTCATCTTTCTTTTTCAGATGCTCCTCAACTCGCTCTGCGTCGTTTTGTGAAGCATCAGAAGTAGCATCTCCCTCTCCTTCCATAGATGACCGACAACTCTCTTCTCCCTCATTTTCTTTCATGTTTCTATCAGTCGCTGCGCCTATCTTTTCATCTCTGTTAGGCAAATAACAAGAAGACTCAGCTGCCTCCACATTGCTTCTATCTATTTCATTCTCTTGAAACTCAAATCGGTGCTCTTGTTCTGTCTTGTCGTCATTGTTCTCTACACCAAAACTTGTTTTCATCTCATTAGTTTCTACTTTGGTTTCTTCCATTTCGTCAGGCTTACTTGCTGCCTGACTTGCTCCTCCATCCTGCAGATGGCCAGCCAAATTTTCCTCCAACTTGTCGTCATCCTCTGGAACACTCCAACCACTTTGAATCGAATCAGAATCTATCTCTTCAATGTGCTCTTGGGCGCTGCTGGCAGAACTGGCTTTTTCAGGAAACTGATCACTGAGATCATGCTCAATGCCAACCTCTTCAATGTATGAATCACCTTGTCTCATCTCAAAAGATGACCTGCTGGTGTCAGTATCTATACTGACATCGACCTTAGCTTCTTCTGCTTGTTCCTGCGTTTGCTCAAATTTATCCCCAGATTTATTTGATTCCGTTTCACTTTGATCATATTCAAGCGTTTCAGCACCAGAATCTCCATGGTCCTTTATCTCATCATTTTCAGAAAGTCTTTGAGCCCATCCAGCTTCTTCAGATACTTCCTGTATATCTTCCCTTCCTTGGTCGCTAGCCATTTCATTGGCCTCTAGCTCTTCTCCTATCAGTTCACGGACCAAAGATTCTTTACCTTGCACCTCTACCTTACCATCGTCTTTTCTACAATATGTTTCTTGTGCTGACTCCAAGCCTTCATTTTCTGTGGTATGTGCATAGGCTTCGTAATCCGTTTTTATTGTCTCCACCTCATTCTGTTCATATCTAGCTGTGCCAGTCATCTGGCAGTAAGAAGTCTCTGCTCCAGCTTTCTGCTGGATATCAAGATACCCCTTTTCAGATTCCATTAAGCAGTAAGTTTCATCCTCTTCCTTGGTTTCTGCTGTCTGAAACATCTGCCTAAACATCTGTTTAAGAACGGTCCAATTTTCTTGCAATCCTGAATCACTAGTTTGTCCAGATGTGCTTTCTGTTTCCTCAGTAGCATCATGGATCCTTAAACCTTCCTCGCGAAAGGACATCTCTGTGGTTTCAGTTTCTGCTCGCTGCCAGGGCCTGTTGCTTCCCATCGGGGCCTTAATCATATTATAGACGTCTTCAGAGGTCTTCCAAACTCTTCTTCGCCTGGGAACCTTCTGCACTGCCTCTTGCACCTCATCTACGTTTTCTGGCTGAGAAATATTTTCTGTGTGAAAAGACACCATAGTTCCAACACTATCATCAAACTGGGTTTCGCTCAAACTCTGATTAGGAGTTGGCATCTCTTCCACTTCCCTTACATATGTTTTGGTATCATCAGGACCAACAAACATCTCCCGTGGCTCAGGGACTATCTCCTTCTCTCCTTCCTGGTCTAGAACATTGTTAGCTGGGTCAGGATCTTCTTGGATATCTTTTACGCCACACTTAGGTTTACCTTCGGGCTCACATGCACTTTTAACTTGCCATACTGTTTCTTTTTCCATCTTTTGAAAGGACCCTTCTGTGAAAGTACACATTGTAGATTCAGTTTTCTCTTCCATTTTCGTTTCGCTCTTACTCTCAGTTTGTTGTGGGGTCTCTCTCACTTCCCTTGAATATGTTTCCATAACTGGAATACCAGCTAGCATCTCTTTTGACTCACTTTCCTCACCTTGAACCATTTGAGTAAGGGAAGAACTTTCCTTCTCTGTAACCTGCTTCTCATCCTTCGGTGAAACCTTGCTTCCCGTGAAGGCCTCGACAACACACTTTATTTTACTGCCAAGCTGTCCAAATGCATAGAAGGGATTCTCAGTTGATGGTTGCACCTCTTGTTTTGTATCAGTTTCAGGTTTGGCTGGTGAAAGGTTTTCTGGCTCCTGCTGCTTACTATTCATAACTGATTTGAATATAGCTCCAGGTAATTCCCAGTGCTTTCGACCTCTTCTTGCTTCATCCTCTTGTAGTTTTACTGCGTCTATTTCTTCTAACTCTTCCCGCTTATGCTCTGAAGTTGGTTTTAAAAGTCCTTCAGGAACTTCCCACTGCTTGCGTGCTCTTTTTGCATGCTGATCTCCCTCGTTTGAAAACGATTGTTCCAAGGAGTTCACCACTTCACTGAGAATCGGAGAACTGTTGTCTCTGCTTTCTTCTGTAATCCCTTCAGCTTTTTTGTCCCCTTTCTTCTCAACTTTAAGGTCATCACAAGATTTCGGTTTTGCACAACTGCGAAAGCCTGACTTTTTCCTTTCCATCATTTGTTTCGCAATATTCATTCTTATTTGTGCATCTTCTAAAGCCCGTTTCAATGCCGCAGAAGACTCGGCAGCATCCGAATTTACATCTGTTTCAGCATCAAAGTATGGAGGTGAACTTGGAAAATCAGCATCTTCAGTTTGAAACCTTTCCGAAAACCCTGAATTCAAACCCAATAATCTTTCAGAAGCTCCATTTTCAACATTCAATGTATGGTGCAAGATTGAAGGCGGTTTCACATCCGGATGCTCAGCATTAGAATTGGTCTTACAAGTTAAATTATCAGTCTTACTGCATCCATTTCGAGCAAAGATGTTCTCCAAATCGACCTCGGTTTTAGAACCCCGATTTCTAGAAGCCTTGACTTCCTCACGACCACCCTCATTACATGGCTTCTTCTCATCAACTAATGGAAGAGGTGCTACTTTAGTTTCAATCTTCTGCGACGGACTCACATTACCAAGAATTTGAGTAGGACTAGGAGCAGGGATAGCGAGAGTAGTCCCATTCTCATTGCGTGGGACCGTCTGGTAATTTGATATATCAGAATGCTTCATCATTATCATTTCAGGTGACTTAGTCCCTTCATAGCCAAGAGGAACCTCAGAAGAGCTTCGACCTTTCCTACGATTCCTGCACATTGGAAAAATATGCCAAATCTCGATATCAGAGATCCAACATCGAAGTGTTTCCACTATTCAACTTCATAGTTCTCAAACCTATCTTCAGCAAAACCTCATTTATAGTTTTCACGCAGATTCAACAAAGGACAAGTATAAATAGATAGCCGCTTTTAAAGAGCAGTCTAATTAAGGAAAGTAAAATCATAAGAGTGAATAAAATTGAAGAACCCTAAACATCCAAAAACGGATTTAAGCAGAGAGAGAGAGAGAAATGAGTAATACCTTTTCTTCTCCGACTTGATGATCAATTCCTTAGGAGTAACAGCGAAATCACAAGCTCCAAAACCTCCGAACACAGAAGAGTAATCAAGCTTGGAACTCCGAACATCGACCTTAACCTTACTTATATTGAGCTCCGGGACATCTAAAAACGGAATCGAAGACGGAGAAGGACCTGAACCTCGAAATATCTCACTGTAATCAACTAAAGGAGATTTCGAATTCGTAGGAGAAGCAAAAACGCCGTCGTATACAGCATTGGCACTAAAACTAAGGCTATGGCCATTTCTACTCATCTTCCTGGAGAAAGTAGTAACAGTGAGAGACTTCAAATTAATCAGAAAGATAAAGAAGGTCTTTCTTCCTCGTTAAGTTCAAGATTTCTGCTTTCTCCACTCTAATCTCTTCCAATTTTGTCGCTCTCTCTGATTT
Organism: Leavenworthia alabamica; assembly: GCA_000411055.1. Taxonomy (NCBI): domain Eukaryota; kingdom Viridiplantae; phylum Streptophyta; class Magnoliopsida; order Brassicales; family Brassicaceae; genus Leavenworthia; species Leavenworthia alabamica. Next base: position 24,246 of record KE156672.1, read on the forward strand.
TGCAGACGAAAAAACTGCAGAGCTACAGCGAGAGAAGAGAGAGGAGTGAAAGCTCTATGAGCTGTTTTTTTCTTCTACCGAAATATTTGGTTAAAATAAATAAATATAAATAACTAATTCGGGAAAAGCGCGTCAACATTTATAAATAAATAAATAATTAGCGAGGTACGTAAATATTATTATTATTGCCTTTTGTTACAATATAAAAATAAATTAACGTTAATCTGTGTCGGTCAATCTCTTTTATTTTAGGCTCTTAATAATAATAATAATAATAATAATAATAATAATAATAATAATAATAATAATAATAATAATAATAATAATAATAGTTTAAGATGCCATAGCATTTAAATAAAAGATGTCATAACATTTAATAACTAACTATAAATTGATACTCGTTTGTGGTTTTTTCTCTCTTTATTTTTTTGTATTTGCATGATTATTTAATGAAGGTATATTTATAGGAGTTAAGTTTTGTCATATTTCCTTGTTATTTCTCATCTTTGCATTGATAGTTATTTTCTGTAATTTCTGTAAATTTATTTTCGTTTCATCAAGTGAATATGGTTTTTTTACATTGAAAGAATCGAAACAATTTAATTTTGTAAAAGTAAAGAAAATTAATTGTCAAATCTACGTCAAAACTTTTTGTTTGTTTGTTAAAGTACATCAAAAATATTAAGATGATGATATTATTCAAGGTATTATTTTGTCAAATTTGCACATTTTTAAAAATAAACATAAGAATAATAATATTGTGGTACAACTAAACAAGTTGTTTTTTTCTTGATAAGACAACTAAACAAGTTACGAATTTTTTTTATTGTATAAATGTTATAGATCCTAAAATGTCAGTAACAAACGTTAAAAATTAAAATAGTACTCCACTAATTTTGAACAATATGATTTACCGATAAAAAAAAATTTCTTGAACATAGACTATTAATCACCATAGAAAATTAAGACCATCATGAAATTAAAGAAAAATATAGAGGATGACATTACATAAATGAAAAATTAAGTTTTTAGTAATAATTTTTATAGAGTAATTTCTTTTAATACCATCAAATATTCAAATGTACTTTGACAAAATTCATTAATTTTTTATTTGGACAAGAATACTATTTTTTATTAACAATATATTTTTATTAAAAATTGTAATTTTTTATAAAAAGTATATTTTTATTTAATGTTATAATTTAATGTTTAATGTTTGGGTTTACTGTTTATTATTTAGGGGTTAGAGTTTAGTATTTATAGTTAGAGTTTAATATTTAGTGTTTGGATTTAGTATTTATTATTTAGGGTTTAAAATTTTGATTTAGAGATTATAATTTAGTATTTAATGTTAGTGTTTAATATATAGTGTTTGAGTTTAGTATGTATTGTTTAAAATTTATATAATTTTCTTAAAATAATGTTTAATTAAATTATTAAGTGGTAATTTTGTTTTAAATCAATTTTAATGGTATTTATGAAATATAAACTAAATTTAGTAGTATTTAAGAGAATTGCCCACTTTTTAACTCATTTAACCTTCATAGCAATACATAATTAGCAATATGGATTTTTTGGTCTTGAATTTAATCTTTAACACTTGAAACTAACTCAAGATAGTTTCTATGGTTTGTTATAGAATATAGAGAAGAACAAGATAAAACAAGTTAAGACAAGTGGCCGTCCAAAAGTGTTTTTTTTTTTAAAGTGATATTAAGCCATTATGAATGTCTTTTATCTCGAGTGGTCACATGGATTCTTGTCACAACATTTTCCCACATCTTCTAATAAACAAATAAAAAACAAGTTCCACATCTTTTTATTTCTACTCCAAAATTATGAAAAAAAATAAAAATAAACCCAAACAGTTACAGTTCATTGGTCATATCATTCATATTCACTATTCAGTGATTCAAAATTTGAAACTTCCTTGTGATTTTGTAATGTGGTCCAAAACTTTAGATTACATTTACACAGAGTGGTCCAAGTTCTTTGGTTTATATGTATTCAGTTTATAATAAAATAAATATATTAAATATTACCATATGTATATTATATGCACACGTTTGGTAGAAATGTAATGATTCACAGCATCGTAGTTGCTGGCAATCACCAAGAGCCAGAGAAGTCATGCATTTATCGACAAAGTCATATGTTTATATCAAAACAAGTATGAACATAATTCACAAATCTAATAAGAGCCAAAAACTCCTTGCCGTTTCCAAGACGTTTATCACCGCTTTGAGTATTTTAAACAATTAAAATCTTAGAAAATCCAACTGAAAAATATACATTTTTATGTGGTCCACAAGTTATATGAAATAAAGTATTGAGTGATCACTAGTGATCAACTAATGATACTATTATATAACTTATTAAGTGGTAAAGACAGATATAGTTTGTTGGGAACGTCTTTTGCTAAACCATGCATGTATGATTTATAATATTATGATTATGACTTCAAATGAAAATAAAGTAACAACGTCCATGTGTGTTTGATGTTGACTGTTTTGCTCATGTATAAGTGTTTATGAAAATTGTATTCAAATAACATTTTAAATTGAAATTTATAACATATGGAGTCTTGGGATGTATATGTCTCTCTAGGTCCACTGGGCCTCCACGTTCTCTATAGGTCCATTGGGCCTCAACCTCGTCCGACGGTCGGTGCATTATTTTTCTGAGGCTCAAGAACTTGTTTACTGTTCCTACAAATCACCACATGATCTTTCCCTGTGCGTTGACCTCACTTACACAGTACCGACAATCACTTCCCGGTAGGTCACTCATCCTAGTACTACTCCAACCCAAGCACGTTTAACTGCAGAGTTCTGAACGAGTGGTTGACCGAAAAGATAAATGCACTTTGGTGATATAGGTAGGCAAATCAAATGTGTTGAGTCTTTTCTCATGCACCACCATATACCAAAATTTGAGATGTTACAGTATCTATAACTATAGTTTCTTTGATGATTTTGGTTTGATATAACTAGAGTTAGTGATAAACCAAAACATGATGATAAGCTTTTGGGCAATCGAGATCTAAGCATATAAAACTATAGGGTCAATCCCTTTTTAGCTTTTTGAAAAAGGAAGAAGTAAAAATGGCTATAAGATTGAGAATCTAATTATGTCAGTCAAAGCACGGCAATGGAGCCCACGATATATACATATAGCTTCATTATTTTTGTTCTTTTTGAATAGATAATAAATATTTCATGCTTTTAGATAGGCCTTTGGTATCATGAAACCTAATTTGCCATGGCTTTTTAATCTTTAAAGTGTTTTCATTTGCTTTTTGGCTAAAAGTAGTCCCTGAGAGAATCTCTTAAGCTATATGCAGTGCATATTCACTCACACCCAACCACATACTTTGCTTACTTCATTGTGTTTTTTTTTTCCTAACAAGAAAATGAAGAAACATAGTCTTGGCCCAATAAGAGCCCGTAAGGAAGAGTGTCACTAGTTTTTGAGTACGGCCAGTCTTTCTCAACCGGTTTAATAACGCATGATTAGTCTCACACAAACACACACACATTCTTGACCATTACAAGAATCATTTATTGTTGATACAAGAATCATGAAACACCAGTCATCATCATCATAGTGAATCAGATGTTTTCTGAAAAGTTTTCTCAAACAAATTGGCAGAGATATTCATAAATACTCGTGTACTTGACATCAGGGTAAAGCTCAGTGGCTTCAAGACCAAACGAAGGCTCTATTTTGAAACTGGTCTGATCTCCCTTTACAAACACCGCATGGTTTATCGATAAAAAAACATTGCCTGGAGACTCTACAACAAGAACATGTCTTATTTATCAACATGTTCGGTAATAAAGAATCTAAAAACCTATCGGTAGACTACAATAACATATTAATATCTAACCTTGAATGATGTTAAGGATTTCTTCTTCTGACATGTGACTCTTCTCAAGTGACTTACCAATTATGTTTTCCCACAAGGCAACTATTTCATTCATAGATAGAACATTCTTAGGAGGGTTAATGTATAGGGTTTTGTTAAGAGTCCTAGGATCATTCACTGTCCTCATTGTGTAAGCAGCAATATCTTCCTCTTTGTTGATCACAACTACACAAATTAACAAATCAAAATAAACTTTATATAATAATATTTTATTCTTTTTTCTTCTTAAAGATTCTTAACCTTTTGCATTTCCATCGCCTAAAATGGTAACTTTGTCTCTAGGTGGAGAAGTGAATAGACCAGGGCCACCAGGCTGTGACCTAACATGCAGAACCAACGTACGTAAGTAGAAACCAGCCGAGCAGTTGTTAACAATGTAAGTGTATGGTATGTCTTCTGCTTCTATAGCTTTCCTTATTTGTAACTTATTTGCATAATATGATTTTGCAGGCCCAGCCTCACTTGTCCTCTCTACGTCTGACCCAAACTCAGACGGCAAGAATCTCTACAAAAACAACAACTTCATTATATATAGTATGAGATTATTATGTATATGCATGTAATGAGTTTGAACTAAGGTCTGACCTTGACGTTTCCAGCTTCTTTAATAGCAGAAATGATCTTGGTTTGTTCTAATATTTGCATGCGTCCAACGGTTGATATTACCACATCGACCTGTTTTATCGCCTTTACTAAGCTCTCATGATCATTCAAATCTCCCTGACCATATTACATTACCAAGTTTTTGTTATCAAGTATTTCATGAAACATATTATATATGAGAGTTCATGCTTACGTGTAGTATCGTAACGCCAAGATCTTTGAAACTCTGGACGGTTTCACCCTTGACTGGATCGGAGAGTGTGGCTTCTCGGACAAGAACAAATGTTGGGTTGCCTGCTTTAACACTCCCTTCAACGATGAATTTTCCGAAGTAACCAGTCCCTCCAATCACCAGAATCTTGCTTTTATCCGTAGCCATGTTTTAAACGAGATAATGAGTAGTATAACTTTTGTAGAATGGTGTTGAATCTGAGTAAGGAGTGGCATTATTATTATAATAATAATTTATAGACAAAATTTAGTTACATTTGTTTTTGTCCATGTGATAATAATATCTTATATTTCCCTTATAGGACCGACAAGTGCCAAAATTTTTTAAATATTTGAATGATGGAACCTGAGACTGTACCGACCACTACTTTAAAGTGAGTTAGGTCCTGGCCAACTTCGTTATGGACCACAATTAGCCTTATGGACCATAATTAGCCTTACAAAAGGAAGAACTGCTTCATTGGATTTTAGCTATGTGGTGTCGAATCTAGATGCTGTGAGTTTTTCATGCTCGTTAAACACATAATTACACAAATTCTAACATACCATATTGGTGACCACATCAAATTCGGCTGTTCCAAAATATGTGAATTTATTAAATGATATTACAGTTCAACAGCTTTATGGAGCTTAATCATGGATGCATCTTACTAATTCAGATTCCATCAAAAGATTTGAAATAGAGGTATAAAACATTGTTACCAGTCTCATACACACATACATGTTCTTCACCATTACAAGAATCATCTTTTATTGAAACAAATGTGTAAAAACTAGGGTGAAGACGTGGTGATAGTGAATTAGGTATTTTATGAAGTTAATTACTCAAACGAAATTACTAAGATACTCATCAATACTTGTGTACTTGATCTCAGGGTAAAGCTTAGAAGCTTCAAACCCAAACGAAGGCTCTATAATGAAATTGGTCTGATCTCCTTTCACAAACACTGCATGGTTTATCGACAGAAGAACATTGAACGGAGCTGGAGACACTGCAACAACAAAGAAATATAATTTTATTCATCATTTTAAAAAAAAATTATAAAGAATCCAAAAACTCTCTTTGATTTGATTATTTCTAAACCTTGGATGCTTTCAAAGATTTGTTCCTCTGACATGTAAATCTTCTCAAGAGACTTGCCAATCTTTTTCTCCCACAAGGTAACTATTTCATTCATAGATAAAGTATTGTTAGGAGGATTAATGTAAAGGCTTTTATTAAGAGTCCTTGGATCATCCACAGTCTTGATCGTGTAAGCAGCTATATCTTCCTCCTTGTTGATCGCAGCTGCAATATAACAGAGTACATAAACCCTAAATTCTTATCCTAAGAACAGAGCAACAATGTTTGGATATGAAACTAATTAACCTTTGATGGTTCCATCTCCCATAATGTTGACTTTGTCTCTAGGAGGAGAAGTGAGACCAGGCACCAACTGAACCAAAGTGGACAAGTAATAACTAGAAAAATAATTACTAACAATGTACGTGTATGGTATTCCTGAGGCTTCTATAGCTCTCCTGGTTTGTAATTTCTTAGCAAAAGACGATTTTGCTGGCTCAAGCGCATTTGACCTGTCCACATCCATACCAAACTCAGATGGTATGAATCTCTACAAAAAAATAAATCGAGTATCATGAGGATTGACCCTTTCAATCAGATTATGTAACGGGTTTGAATCAAAAACTAACCTTGATGTTACCAGCTTCTTTAATGGCAGAAATGATCTTGGTTTGATCCAAGATTTGCATGCTTCCGACGGTTGATATAACCACATCGGTTTGTTTAATGGCATTTACTAAGCTCTCGTGATCATTCAAATCTCCCTGGTCAAGTATAAGTTATGGTTTTGAATTTTAATGAAACGTATTATAGAGTGATCAAACGTACGTGTAGTATTTTGACGCCGAGATCTTTGAATTTCTGGACGAGTTTGCCCTTGACTGGATCGGTGAGAGTGGCTTCTCTAACGAGAACCAATGTGGTGTGTCCGGCTTTGGCGCTCTCTTCTATAATGAACTTTCCGATGTGACCAGTCCCTCCGATCACCAGAATCTTGCTTTTCTCTGATGTCATGTTTGGTTTGGAATGAGTGCGTATTGAGCTAATTATTTGTGGACCAGAGAGACACTGATTGGTTGTTTTAGGATAGATTGACCAAAACACTGTTTTATAATAGATAACGATAATACCCTTATCGAACACTGTTTTATAATATGATGACGTAACAGCTACGTCACTAATGACGTCATATTTGCGTTGTTACATAGAATATATTATTCGACTAGGTGGGAAAAAAGTTTCTGCAAAATCGAAGATCGATGACTCTCGATATCTGTGTGAAGGTTGCCGTCGGTGCTTCTGATGTTCTCGGAGACTGTATGTCTTCCCTTCCGATCATCAATTTTAGTTTTTTTTTTTGATAATGTGATCTTACCAATGCGTGATATTTATTCGATGATTGACAAAGTCTCAATTTTTTTTGCAGGTCCGTTTAGCCAACGTGTTCTTTTAACCCTTGAGGAGAAGAAGCTTCCCTACAAGATCCATTTGATTAATGTCACAGACAAACCCCAATGGTCAGTTCTGTGAAACCCAATGATTAAGGATGAAAAGTTTATAAATTTTGTGTGTGTTTTGTAGGTTCTTAGACATTAGTCCAGACGGGAAGGTTCCGGTGATTAAGATTGATGGTAAATGGGTAGCTGATTCAGATGTCATTGTTAGACTTCTTGAAGAGAAATTTCCAGAGCCTTCTCTAAAGACACCTCCTGAATTTGCCTCTGTTGGATCTAAACTCTTTGGTGCTTTTGTTACTTTCTTGACGAGTAAAGACGCTAATGATGGATCCGAGAAGGCTTTGGTTGATGAGTTAGTAGCGTTGGATAATCATCTTAAGACTCATTCTGGTCCTTTTGTAGCTTGTGAAAAAGTCACTTCTGTGGATTTGAGTTTAGCTCCAAAGCTTTATCATTTGGAGATTACTCTTGGTCATTACAAGAACTGGTCTGTCCCTGAGAGTTTGACCAATGTTCTTAACTACTCTAAGGCTTTGTGGTCTAGAGAGTCTTTTGAGAAAACAAAGGCTACGAAAGAGATTGTAGTTGCTGGTTGGGCATCTAAGGTCAATGGATGATGTGGATTCGATTCATCCTTCTTCAGAGCTATGTTTCTTTACAATTATTCTTCACCAAATAAATGAAATGCATGAATTTGTGTGTTATTGTTCTTGTTTTTGTTAAGAGTTTGTTATCTCTTATCAATAATGATAGCAATAAAAACCATAATATATATCTTATCGAATATCAATATAGTATTAGAGACCAGAGAGACCAATGGCCAATCTTTTTATTACACAGTAAACAGTAAATGCTTCTTACAAGATGGAAGAGGCTTCTTATTTCAGACAAACTGGGTTAGATACTCATCAACGCTTGTGTAGTTGACATCAGGAAAAAGCTGAGAAGCTTCCACTCCAAAGGAAGGCTCTATTGTAAAACAGGTTTGATCTCCCTTGATAAAGATGGCATGATTCAAAGCATACAGAAGATCAAGTGGATGTGGAGACTCTGCAACATTTTTCAAGTATGATTATTAGCCAAAATCAACAACACATGAATTGTATTGTACATTTATAAAAGAGTGGTGAAAAATGAAAATTAACTAGTCTCACCTGGGATTTTCTTGAGGAGTTCATCTTCTGTAACGTAAGTCTTCTCCAGAGTTTTACCAATCTTACTCTCCCACAATCCAACAATCTCATTCTGTGAAACAATGTTCTTTGGAGGATTTATGAAAAACGTCTTGTTGAGAGTTCTCAGATCATCAATGGCTCTCATAGTGTAAGCAGCAATATCTTCTTCTTTGTTTAGAATGGCTGCAAAACAATCACCAAATCAGAATCTTCTCTTTCAATGAGACGTTTGTTTATATAGAGTTACCTTTAGCATTGCCATCACCATAGATGGTGACTTTATCTCTAGGAGGAGAAGTGAGTCTTGATTCACATTGACAAAGTGTAGTTAAGAAATAGCCATCAAAACAATTGTTGATCACGTAAGTGTAAGGTACACCTTCAGCTTCAATCAAACGACGGATCTCAGCCTTTAAAGTGAACTCTGTCTTCGCTGGTCCAATCGCCACCGTTCGATCCACATCATTGCCAAACTCAGACGGTAAAAATCTCTACAAAAGTTATAAGTAAAAAGTAAAATTTTAAGTAATAATAATATTTTCTTTAATTTTATTAATTTAAGGGAAAAAAAGACAAAACCTTAATATGGTTGCCAGATTCTTTAATTGCAGAAATTATATTGGTCTGATTTAAAAGCTGTGAGTTTCCAACGGTGGAGATGACAACATCAACATGTTGAATCGCCTTCACTAAGCTCTCTTTATCACTTAGATCTCCATATAGTATTGTCACACCAAGGTCTTTAAAATTCTGGACGATTTTGCCCTTTACTGGATCAGAGAGAGAGGCCTCTCTCATCAGAGCGTATGTTTGGTGGCCTGATTTTGCACTGCCTTCAACTATGTATTTTCCGATGTAACCAGTTCCTCCGATCACCAGAACCTTGCTTTTCTCAGTCGCCATTGATTTTTTCTTTGTTTGTTTTTGCTTATAAAGTGTTTTTGAGTTATAATAATATTTAACATTTAGCCGACTGGTATGTGTATATATATGTGTGAATTTGGATGTAAATTACGGGAATGCCCTTTGATATTTGTATGAAGAGTCTCCTTTTTTTGACTGTACTATTTTTAGTCTTTGCTTTTTCTTCTTCTAGATGAGCCAACTGTAAATAAAGGCATTACGAAAATTTTGATTTTTATTTTGTTGGTCAAACTTCTAGATGAAACGAGTTCAAGACCAAGATATTAAAAAATGTATTTTAAAGAAACACGTTACATTAGTTAATTCATTGAACAAACAACAACATTTTTATCAAGGATTCATAATCCTTTTATGTCATCAGATTAAGAGTTTGATATAAATTTAATATGAACTACTGGATCATTCTCACTCACTGAACTCTTCACTACAATCGAATAGTTGATCCTCTTGAGTATTTCCGTTTACGTATGCCCTAAACCCTCTCTTCTTAGTCTTCATCTTTAAGGTGTTTGTCTCTGTAGGGTCTTCTTCTTTCTTAGGTTTCCATGGTTGTGGTATTAGGACTCGTGTATGGATTACTTTGGTAGGAACAGTGAATATAAACTCCAAAGATGCTCATGGATTTCTTGTCGTTGTTGCTTTTTCCCCAAGTAAGCTCACTGATACCATCTCTAATGTCTTCTTTAATCCTTTTGCTCATTTGATGATGATCCCTCTCCGTTTTTAATCTCATATTTCCAAGATTACTCAATGATGGGCCTTTGGTTTTCTGATGATTGTTATCAGTGTGAATCTCTGCTCTAAGTCTAATGATTATAGTATTAACTATGTTGTATGCTTTGTTTCAGGCACATAATCTTCTTATTTACCGTCAAACACACAAGGAAGACAATTAGATGAGAGTCTGATTTTGGTTTTACTAACATATACACATACATGATAACACACCAACTTCTACTACTAGAAATTCTCATCTACTACATAGATAATGAGGTGAGTTTTTAATTTTCAAACATGGAGTTCATTTCGATAGTTTTAAAAAATCTTTCTTTACATTATTGTTGGTTTTGTGAAACGTTAACATTTTTATGATCGTTGTAAAATCCTTACCAATAATAATAAAAGAGCAATCTTTACTCTACAAAATCAGATAAGACAACTTCAAGTCTTGGACAACTACATTTTGTTCTTCAGTGTTCTAAATGTTTAAGAAGACTGGTGATAAGAGATCTCCATTGCCTGATTCGATTTACAGTAGTAGACATTTGTGATTTTCTCAATTGAGTATAACAACAATGGTGATAAGGAGAAGATAATCAACCCAGTCAGCTTTGATCACACGAGACTCGTCATTTGCTAAAATTAAGGTTACTTTCTCAATTCATTACTTTTTGCATCTTTTAACTAAGTTAGTTTTAATTTTAAAATTGTAACCCAAGTTTTTTTTAAACAATTTGAGCAATAATGGCGACCAAGAAAAAGAGAAAAAGCTAATTATGCAAAGTCCCTCTCCTTTGTTCTCGACTAGAATCTTCTAATATCCAGGTCATCTTCTTTTTTTTCCAATATTTTGTAAATTTTTTATTTTTATTTCTATTAAATTTTATAAAATACTATAAATAATATGTTTAGTAAATAATATTTCTTAATTTTATAAAAATATTTTTATTTTTAAAATATAAGTGTTAAATTTTAAAATAGTAAAAACAAACCGAATTCGACATCCAGTTCTTTTGATCCGTTAGAGGTGTTATGAATTCAATATGTTTATGCTTAATATAAGTTTAACACTTATATTTTTTTAAATAAAAATATTTTTATAAAATTTTTAACTAAATAAATATTATTTA
>KE156672.1:35675-61828 GCA_000411055.1 Leavenworthia alabamica
ATAGAGATGTTTTAAATTCAATATGTTGATACATAAGTGAATTTTATTTATTTTTCTAATAAAAAATATTTTGAATTTATAATTTTATAATTTAAATTTAACATTTACTAAACTTAAATATTTTTATTAACTAAATCTCTTTTTGTTTTACAAAAATTATTTTGGCAAATAATGTTTAAAAATTTACTACACTAACATTTATAATTATATTTTGATGTACACGACGAAGAAGAGTAAATTTGAAGAATTATGGAGTTCGACTAAGACATGGAGGAAACTATGTATATTCCATTTATGTTATAGTTATAAGTTATCTACTTATCTAAGATGTGTTTCTCTTCAATTCATGTTTATGGAGAAGCAACAGTTGTCATAACTATACAAATTATTATGATAGTGAAAATTTGATCTGGTAACAGTATCTAGACTTTTGGGATTTTATTCATCTATATTTGCAACTATGAACCCTAATCTTAAGAAAGTTCTAAAACATCCTCTTACATTTAGAAATTTCATTTTTAACCTAAAATGTTTCAACACTCTTGTGCAGCTGGTTTACTAAGGTTTCCAAATAAAATTTTGGAATTTGATGCAAAAATCATTTGGTTATTATTATTATTCTTTGAAAAAGACCTTAAAGTCTAATAATAACCAAATGACCTACCAATGCAATTGGGACAACTTTTTTCATTGTTTTCATTCGACAAGAAGTATTTTAAAACAGAAATAGATTAGATTTGGATGTAAGAATTTTATCACAAAAGGGTAACGATAATATACCTTATGTCATTATTATTCTTTTTATTTTATTTAATTTTTCTTGGTTAATGTCCTTATTCTTTTTGCATCAAAATTTAAGTGGTTCTTATACAAATGCTTGTTATATAAATGGGTCTCTTCCATTACATCATTCATAAAGTCATATAAGATTCAAGGTCCCGAGAAATATATCTATCTATCATTTTGAAATGGTGCAAATTTGTAAATGATTTTTTAAGAAAAAAAAATATCCACAAACTTAGGTCAAGAAGATAATGATGATGACACATCGAATCCTTTATATGTTCCATCTTTAGCATTGTTGCATTTATTTCATTATTAGTTGATGCTGAGAATGCAACTTATCATATCATATCAAACATATTTTTATATGCTTAGCATATTTGGATATTTATAGACTATCTTAATAGCAATTTACATCAATTAATTAGCCAAATAATGAATTATCATTATTTAGGAATGATTATATTACATAACATAAATAAATATTAGCATAACTTAGCATTTTCATTCCAATAATATTTTGGATATACGTCCACTATATTTATTTTGTTAAATTTTATCAATCAAAGTAAATAAATGGTTTACATTATGACATCGACAATTATGAAATGTAATATATATTACATATATACAAAACGATGGGCACTTATATTTTAGCATCGTTAAATCTTATATGTCTATTAGCAAATTACGATAAGTTGTTCAACTTACCAACTTAAACCCTACGTTTTAACAGGTTCTCGATATAATCATTCGATTCAAATTTATGTTTAAACGTGCTAACTCATAATGTTATCGTACTAATTGAATTGTTTAGACTCTAGTTAAAATATTTTATAATATATGTTTGTGCGTACTGCGTACATACAATCGAGTATACAAACTATATATCTTACACATATACATGTTATTGTCGGTTTTGTTTTACTTTTAATATCATTGATAATTTTTTATATATTTTAAATTGGCATCTATTTGAAAAAAAACATATAAATTTCCTTGAAATACATTGTTTAATTTCCCAAAAAAAAATATATCAGAAAATATAACCCTAGTTAATGTTACGATTGCATCTAGACCATATGAACGTTATATTGTGTCACAAATTGTATCGAATATAAATTTGGTTAATAAAACATAGAACGAATAAATGAATAAATAAATAAAGTAAAAATAGAAAACTATACAACTTGCAGAATCTAAGAATACTCTCTCTTTTCCTCTTTATAAGGAACCCTTCTTTGCTATCCAATTTATAACGACTTTCATCACTCACTTTTTGATCTCTCCCTACATCTCAATTAAGTTAATGGCTTCAAACTCTAAAATCTCGATCTCTTCATGGACGTTTAAGCAGAACAAGATGTTCGAGAGGGCTTTGGCAGTTTACGACAAGGACACACCCGACCGTTGGCATAATGTGGCCAAAGCTGTAGGTGGTAAATCTGCAGAAGAAGTGAAGCGTCACTATGACATTCTCGTTGAGGATCTCATCAACATCGAGACTGGTCGTGTTCCTTTGCCTAATTACAAGTCCTTCGAATCTAACTCAAAAGGCATCAACGATTTTGACATGAGGTATATAACTAAACCTATATATATTTCTTTCATGTTGACGTGATCTATATTAATATAGATCGTACGTACTTCCAAAATTTTAAAATATATTATGAACTTTGGATTATGAATTTTATTGTTTCTTTGTATTTTCGTTTTCAATAGTGTTTACATATCAAAAATTAAGTTTAGAATTTTTTATAGTTATTTTTGTAGAACATTTTTGTAGGAAAATATAAGATGAGAACGTTATTTTTTATAGATTATAAAATATGTTTCATACGATGACTTACATACTACGTATTTTGTTTGAATACAAATATAAATATGAATTTAAATATATCTTTTGAACCAATAAATTTTTCTATATGTGTATGTATATAAGTATATATGGAAAACACCGATTAACACAATAAAGGAAAATATTCACATGAAATCTAATCTTTTCGTGTACTTAATCACATGCACATTTTTTTAAGCACAAAATAAGTATATCATGATAAGATAAAATGTACAAAAATAGACAAATTGATTAATTCTACTTCTGTCCATGGTCGGTGGTTGACATAGTGTTTTATATTACAAGTTGTTAAGCAATCGAGTTTGAGAAACCTTTAATTAACTATATCTTTAAGCTATTGATTAGTTTTACTAAAAAGCTCTTAATTAATTTATATATATGTGTGAATGGAATCTAATTAATCATCATGCTTGAATCATCATGATATCTCACTTATGCTGTATTAATTCTTGTTCAGGGTAATGAAGAATTTGAAGATATAAGATTATCACATATTGACGTTAAGAAGTCCATGTAAAATTCAGAGGAACATATGATTATGTTTGAACTGATCTCGCTTTGATCATGTTGTTGTTGTCTTCGTGTTTAATTATAGTTGAAGAAAAATAAACTTGGTTATGTATTTTCAATATTTTAATTAATTGATAAATCAACTAGATAACATATAATAAACCTTTAAAACCCGACAAGAATATTTTTTGTTTTTTTTCCTATTTTGGCAAATGGGTAAGAGTGATTTATATAAAAAGCATCCCAAAAGAAGAATAAATAAAACACTAATTAAGTAACTGTGCGTTGGGCTACGAAATAATTATATTCATAATCAACACTTCTAATATATCTCTTCCAAAATTTATATAGCTGATAAATATTTTAATATTTAATCATACATTTTACCATTAAATGTGATAATAAATCAAAAAAATTCATTTAAATGTAATCAGAAAGCTTAACATAAAATTAAAATTGTATACCATTTTTGAGAAAGAAATATTTCTGATACAGAGGGATGCTATGGGCTCATATGGGCTTTCACGGGCTTATCAATATAGATCGTTAGGCCTTAATACATCGAACAAATCCATTTATAGACTCAACAAAATAGTCTAAAAACAAAAGAAACTCGAAAAAATAAAATTTATAACCCAATTATTACATATGGTAGCTTAGATACATAGGTCGTGACGACACATGAAAAAAAGCAGAAGATAACATTGGTCGTGAGTTCTATAAGTTTGGCCCCATCTGTGAATTTTATAACAATGTGAATCTTCTTTTTGTTTTTTTAAATTTCTTTTTATAATATGTCTTTCTTTTTGATACAAAATTGGGAGGTGACAGATCTACAGTATACTCAAATCATATGGTTACAATTTTGGACATATTTCACATCAAAATATTTTAAAAGTTTAACTTTGATCATAACGCTTGCGTATACACATAGTTTACCATATATATAATATATATAGTATTTTATTTCTAAAATTATCGTTAACTGCCGTTATAATAGACCTATATTTTAAATCCTGAAATATTTTAGTAGTCTTTAGTGTTTTTGTAATATCCCGACCGCCACTTTCTGTGAACACACCAATGTCCCTTATAGTCCCGTGGACGATCTAATGCACTCTCTAGGCCTATGAACCTCTACGTCCTCTCTAGGCCCATTGGGTCTCACCCTCGTCCGATGGTCGGTGCATTATATTTTTGAGACTCTAAGACTTGTTTACTGT
This sequence comes from Leavenworthia alabamica, assembly GCA_000411055.1. Classification (NCBI taxonomy): domain Eukaryota; kingdom Viridiplantae; phylum Streptophyta; class Magnoliopsida; order Brassicales; family Brassicaceae; genus Leavenworthia; species Leavenworthia alabamica. Next base: position 40,050 of record KE156672.1, read on the forward strand.
CCCTACAAATCACCACATGATCTTTTTTTATGCGTTGTCGTCACTTCCCGGTAGGTCACTCATCCTAATACTATTCCAACCCAAGCACGCTTAACTGCAGAGTTCTGAATGAGGGGTTGGCCGAAAAGATAAGTACATTTTGGTGACATAGTAGCCAAATCAAATGTCTTAAACTTCTTTCTCATACACCACCATAGCAGAACATGGAATGTTACAGTTTACATATCATATTTTTTATTGGTATAAAACTGTTAATATAGTGTTGAAGTTAGCTATATAAGTTAGTACAACATAAATGGTTGTATTAAGCTTAAATGTAATAAAAGACAGAAGCATAAACTAATAAAGAAAAGAAGAAACTGATTACAATGACGATCTGAGTAGAAGACAAACAACAACGACAATAATAAAATAAAAATAACCAAATTAAAACATTAACTAAGCAAACAAAAGATCCATTGATTGATCCAAAGATCATACAAACTACAAAAAAAACCTAGAAAAAAAAACATTTAAAAACAACAACAGATACATAATAAACTCATAATTAATTAAGAAGTTCATAACTAATTAAGGATTAATTAAAGAGTTGAAGGTGGTGGTGGTGGTGGTTTCTTAGCAATGTTCTTGTTGTTATGCATCCAAACTTTGAAGACTTGTCTCTTAACTCCAATTTCACCACAGAATCTTTTAAGCTCTTCTTCATCTTGTTTGTTCATCCTCCATCCTAGCTTCTCCGCAAACTCCATCATTCTCTCCTTCTGCTCCGTCGTGAATTTAGTTCTGAATCGTTTCTTCGACGACATCGAAAACGCTATTTGTCCACCTACCGCTGCAGCTCCACCACCATGTTCTCCACTTGATTGTCCGTACATATTCAGATCTTCACTAGACGACTCTCCTCCTCCGCCGTAAGCANTGTGGTGATGAATCGTCTGATAATTCGGTGGTGGAGGAAGCATGAGAGGGTTAAGCATTATGTTTGACGGTGGTGGTCTTCTCCCTCCTCCACCGTATTGATTGTGGTGGTGGTGACGGTGGTGTGAGATTAAATCTGAGCTTCCTATACCGTCGATTTCTTTCCGGTGGAAATTACGGTGGCAATCACAAGCAGCACATCTGAGAGCTTCAATTGTTCCTTCTTCACCACTCGGCATAAACTCACCACATCCGTCGTGAACACTTCCGCCAACACTCGCCGCGTGGTTCTTTAAACACTCTCGATACCTTATTGTTGATTTAGAAGCGGCTGAGATTGAAAACGAAGACGGAGACTTAGATTGGCGATGATCATCTAGGGTTTGAGAGTTGGAAGAGACACGAGTGTTGTTGTTGTTGTTGTTATTACCATTGCAATTATCATCATTAGTAATGTTTCCACCATTGTTGTTGCCATTATCATCTCTTCTTGATGATCTCTCTATCATTTCATGGCTTCTCATATCCATTTTTGTCTTTGAAGTTTTAAAATTAAAAAAAAAAACAAAATTTCAACTAAAGAGATCAATCGACCAAAACAAGATTTAGACAGATATAGCTTCAGACAAGTTTTGTCTTAATTTTATGCCTGAAAAAAGAACATATTAATGAGATAACTAATAAAAAAAAAAGTGAGTTTCAGAGACTTAGAGATAAGATAAAGTACACGAGGAAATACCCAGTTTTTGCAGGAATCCAAGAAGAACTTAAACTCATTTAAAGCTCAAAGGTTTTTGCTTGTGAAGGGTTTTAATGGAGAGAGAAGAGAGGTTTGGGATTAAACTGTAAAAGGGAAATTTATAGGGTTAATTGGTATTAAGGGAAATAGAAAGAAGAAACCATGTTTGATGTCTCAGTGCTCCCAACAAGCCAACTTTGAGATCTGATTATAAGAGACAATTTGGTTGCTTGTGATGAGGCCATGAGAAAGAGATAAGAGATGAAGCCCTTTGTGAGAGATGACATTAATATCATACCCTACTTATATATTATACTACTAATTCTATTTTACTTTTCCCATTAAGGTTTTTATCATTTTATAATTTTTCTTTTATGATTTAATGAAAATGAACTCACTTTTGAATTATACTTCTACTAAATATTTTATGATAAGTATCATTAAAACAAAAATAAATTAAAATTAAAACATATAAAAATAACAACATAAGTTAATGTGTGTGTGTTTTTTTGCCTCTCAAGAGTAAAAATTAAAGCGTAAAATTACTTTTATAAATTCTTTGTATATTAATATAATATTCTTTGAATAAAATTTATTTATTTATTTTTATTTTGTAGTATATATTAATTGGTCGTTCCTATCCATTAATGCGAAACCAGTCATGGTTCAATAGTAACTTTCACCTCAAATTTTCACAGTTTGTGTGTCACTCGCATGAAACTGATGCAATTTGTCATTCTATATTTAGTTTTCATTAGCTTATTTTTACTGTGTGATATAAGTCATTAATGCCTCAATAAATTAAATCTGTGAAAATAGTTGAAAAACAAAAATATACTAATCTCAAGTTCTTACTAATGCTTCAATGCAAATATATTCGAAATAAGGCTTATATTGTTACCGGTATATACGTAGTTAGAAGATAATAATAATTAAATAAACATTAAATTATATATAATCAGTTAAAACATTGTAATTTGTGCCAATGGATCATATGTACCTTCGTTATCGGATAATCTTATTACGTAATCTTTGTTTCTTATCTGAGTATTGTCTTTATGGTATCTATTTTACATAATATTATTATTATTATTGTTACTTTGAAGCTATGAAAAGCACTATGACTATAATACTATAGTTTTTTGGCCCTTCATATTATATGAACAATAACTTAAGAATGACAAATAAAAAAGACAATTCAATTCATAAACGGTTTGGTTCGGTCTTATATTCAAACCATTGGTAAGATTAGTACAATCGAAATTTGATGTGTCATAAACTAAATATAAAGCCACAATAATAACCATACTGATTATGAATGAAGAAAATAAAAAAGAAAATTTAAAAAAAATTAGGGTAAAAATAGTGTGTGGGTTGCAGAGAAAGAGCAGAGAAGAGAAGAACCGACAAGGTCAAGTTGGAAGCCCAGCCACATGCCCTGCCACATAATGGGCCCCATTCATTATTACTCTTCTCTAATTTTCAAACCATTAAACCCTAATTTGTCCAAACACCATTTCTCCTTACTCATCTCTTTTCTTCTTTCCTATTTCCACTCTACCCCTTTCTTTTTTATTTACCATCTTTTCTTTTTTTACTTTTTACTTTTATAAGTTTATAAATTATATATATTTTATATAAAATATATACAAGTTTAGTACAACTTGTAAGTCTTCAAGATTAATATTCAAGAAAGCCTTGTTTTTGTGGACCATGTCATTTTGCATTGAGATATTATTTCAACAAACGCTTAATGAACCTATTATATTTAATTTAATTTTTAAATTAAAACATATTAATAATTTGAACATGAACTATGTTAACAGTATAAACTAAAACTATAATGATAAATTGTAAATCTCTTATTTTTGTGATGTTTATGTATAAAACATAGACTTAATCATGAGACTAAAGGGATATATGTAGTAAGTATTCTAATTAAGTAAACAAATAATCCATGCGTGTGAATAAATGTTAAAACAATTTAAATAAATAAATTTGATATTTTTTATTTCATAAAAACAAAAAAGTAATGGTCATAGCTTCTGCAGAATTTCTCATGGACAACCTGTCACACGATAATTACTTATCTACCATAACATGTTTTGTCCCCTTTACCATTATGACCTCATTCTCTTTCTAACCATTTCTTTCCCTTTAATTTAAAAAAACTAATGTGAACTATATATTATATAACCCAATCAAATGATTTATATACTAATTTGATTATTTAGCTGGCAAGTAAAGCAGCTATTATTTGCTGTTCTACCAATTTTCTGGAATGATTTTCTCAATAAATCCATATATATATATAAGAAATGTCACAGAACCTATATATATTGTAGACTGGTATAATAATTTTCTTTAAAACATACAAACAGAATACGCCAAGATTATGAACACTGTTTTACAATTTTACTAATTTCATTATCTTGGAAACATCATATGTTCTCTGACGAGCTTACTCTTAAAAGAAAATTGAAGATCTAAATCTGATACGATTCAGATAACATGTCTCGAAGTTATGTAACATAAAAAAATGTAAAACTATATAGTATATACAAGAGTTACGCATTGGATTGGAACAGTGTACAAATTCGACCTTTTTGACCTACAAAAAAAAATTAAAGTCAAGTACAAATCATGGTTATTACGATTCATCAGATCCCATTAATTATTTATATATTTGTATTATTGTCAAAGAATGGGAGACTTGTGACAATTAAAATACTTTATCTATCATTAAACGTTTAAGGTACAACTCTATACATACCCTAACAATAATGCTATCTTAAAGCAAAACTTTAAAACAAAATAAAACCATAAATTAAATTTTACGTCAACAATGGTTATATCAACTATGAAGGGATATAAAAAATTGAGAATTATTTTATTTTAAAAATATTATGAGGGAGAGAAGTGTTGAGTATTTGTGTAGATATGAAATGTCTATATTCACACAGAATCAAACTAAAAAAAAATAAAGCAAAGCAGTTTGAAGTAGTAACAACTGTTTAACCCAACAATGTCTGAATATAGTCTCTCTCCACTCTCTGCCACCTTCCACGCTTCCCCGCAAGCAACCTTTTCCTTTTTTTTCTTTTTAGTTTATTTATTTTCTTTCTATGGTTTTTTACACCTATGTTGTTTATAGGGACATTTTGGGATTTGGAATTTGAAATTTTACCAACATGGTCCGGTTAATCTAAACCGATCTCTGGTTAATTAAATGAACTCTCAAGAATACATAAATGTAGTTTACAATTGGAGATTTAAAGGATTAATTAAGTTCGTTGAATATTCTTATGAAATAATTTAATATAATATTGTAAAAAATGAAAAAGGAAAGCAGTGATTTGTCTCTATCAGCTCTCTATACTTTTCAGAAAAACAAAACTTAAGGGTTTTGTGTTGTAACTTGTTTTTTAGCCAAAACCACAACTATTCTCACTTCACTGTTTCAGAACATTAGCTTTGTTGTTTTCTAATGAGTTTTTGTTTGGCTCTCTCAACCTCCCATGCTTCACTTGCTTACTAAACACGGCTTTAATTGTGTGGAGGAGAAACACGGATCTGTGTCTCAGTTACAGTGACATAGACAACAAAATCAAGCAGTAGTTTTCATCAGCACTCTTGTCTTCAAACTCTTTATAGAAGATCCCAAAACTGATGTATCATCAAAAGGGTTCTTTTTTTTTTCTTCCATGAGTTTACAACTTGGTACTTTTGTTTTGACAAATCAATGTAACAAGGACATCATCTCTGTTTATGAGAGTTTCTTGTGACTTTTCTTCATTACCAAAACCATATGTAATTAATTAGCTATGAGAAATAGAGATGTGACTCTGTTTTAGATAAGAATAATAAAAAGCTTAGAAGTTTCTTTAACAACAGTTCAAGATAAAACATATGAAAAAAGTTCATTAGCTAAACTAAAATTTTACATAATACTCTTTCACATATCTTAGATGACTTCTGTTTATCGCCTTTTCTTATTATTTCCTGGCTGTGCCACAAAGACTTCTTCACCAGACAATGGCCGAAGACCCGAGACCAGATTCACTATCACGCCATAAGAACCAACAACTTAATATGCCAACTCAAGCTATGTTTGGCCCCATGCCCTGTTAAGAATACAATACGAAACAAATAAGAAGACTAATCATGTAAACAGTTCTTGATTCACAACCAAGCATTCAGCATTACAAAACAACAGTGACTTGGATAAAGCTTCAGTAACCCACTGAAAGCTATTTTCTTGACTAACGTGTTTCTCGCAGTTGGTAGTGGTAATGTGAAACATTAGCACAAGCCGTAAGGTGAAGTGTCAAATATTAGAAGTTCTAGCTTAGAGAACCATTCACTTCCGTCTCATCTTGTTTTAGTGAAGCCATTCACTGCCATGAATGTAACTATCACTATATGGTGCACAGCCTGAAGCTGACTGAGGACTGGATGAAGATAAGCAAAGGACTTGAAATGAGAAATCAATCTATTATAATCGGACTATCAAATAAATCTATCCAGCCATGAAAACTCAAACCAATCCCTAGCATAGATGCTATTTGTGAAATTCCTAAGGTGAATTGTAAGCTAATACAAATGTTTTATACGATGAAGAACCAATTTTACACCTATCCCAACCATAAGCAATTGTATCTTCTCAGGTGATTTGTAAGCTCAAGTGTTCTATACAACGAAAACCAATTCTAATACAAGTGTTCTATACAACTAAACAATTTCTAAACATATCCAAACGATAAGCATAGATTCCACATGCTTCTTGAATCTCGATACTAAATAGACTATGAAGTCGAATACATTAAAGCACTGAAATTAACTTAGGATACAAGAACCAAAACACGTTAGTACTTACTCTCAGCAAGTAATAACAATAAGGCAACTACACCAATGGTATCTCTATGTAAGCACATAATAAGGGCAACAAAATTAAAGCAAAGTAAAAGCAGAAGACAAGTATTGCACACTAAACACCAAGATACTAAGTTTGATAAAGTAATTGACTATACCCGATACTGAACACATTATTAAGAGGGTCCATAAGCTGTGGCTGAAGTTGCTGAAGTTGTTGCTGTTGTTGTTGTTGTTGCTGCTGCTGTTGTTGTTGTTGCTGCTGTTGTTGTTGTTGAATGTCTTCCAACTGTGGAAACGAAAGAGCAGCTCCAGCTGTCACAGCTGCAGCATTAGATGGTGTAACTTTAGCTTCAATGAGCCGCCACATGTACCATGAACCGACCGATCTATACGGACGCCATTTCTCACACAAGTGCTCCATTTGAGACGGACGAGGCAAGTCCGGCAAGTTATAAAGCATCTGCACACCTTTCCTAACACCAAGATCATTAACTGGCAACACATCAGGTCTATGAAGAGAGTGTATCATGAACATATGAACTGACCACGAACCAATCCCATTAACCATCGTTAGCATCGTAAACAAAGATTTTTCATCCATATTCACAATTGCAGAATCTGACAAGATCCCATTTTGATATTTCCTAGCAAGATCATGAAGGTAACTAGCTTTACGACCGGATACACCGATTTGACGAAGCTGTTGAGGTGTTAAAGGCAATACATTCTCAGGTACGACGCCGTCTTCACCACCGCATAGAGCAATGAATCGTGTGTAGATTGAATGACCTGCTTTAGCTGCTAGCTGCTGATACAGAATGCTTCGAATCAGTGCCAAAAACGGAGTACGGAAAGATTCAAACGTTGGTGGTGGATGAATGTCAATTAATGGCCCGAACAGAGGCTCGACACAACGGAGATATCGAATCGCTTCTTCAAGCTCACCTTCACAGGTGAGAGACCTTGCGTGAATCCTCGGTATGGTCAGAGCACGTGACTGTGACAATTTACTCTTCACGACTGGTTTTGCAGTCATCATCTGAGAAGAGCTATGCTCGGTCTTGAATCCGTCGTCGTCGGGTGCAAGCCTCCGGACTTTTCGAGGACGAAGTGGGATTTTAGAAGGTGGAGACGATACATTGCTTAATTCTGTGACTCGCTGTGCTTCAATCGTGGTTGATGAAACGATTGAACCAGAAGCTCCGGCGGAGTCTTGATCATTGGTTTCCGGTGGAATTGGCTTAGAGCTTTCGAGATTGGGCGATTGAGGTTGAATTTGGCTATGGGTATGTGAAGGTGAGTGTTCACCCATTTGAAATCGAAATTTGGATTGATTCAATTAGGGCTTTTGGTGTGCTCTTAGAGACGGAGATAATCGAAAACCTAATCGGAGAATAACCACGGCTGACTGAAGTTGCGTGTTTGGGGATAGACGTTGATTCTCTTCTAACGCGCTTTAAACGAGAGTGATCCTCACGCCCCGACGTCTTCTCTATGGGCCTCACTTAATAAAATCCAAACTCAACTGATTGGGTTTTTAAACTGGCCCAATATACTTAAAACAGTTTATTTAGAAGAGCTACTCTTTTTGGTTCTGTGTGATATGTAATAAGATTGGAATATTATTATTATACATGTCAGACATGAGGTGGAAACAATAGACTTATTCAAGATATGCACAGATGTGTAAAATTGTGGTCAACAAAATAAATTAAAGGAGATGATATTAAGACGTGTTTGGTCTGATACGAATACTGTCTTTTTCTGTCTTGGCTCACGTTTCTCTCGTTTAACTTTTTTTTTTTTTATAAAATTTTCATAGACTTAACAAAAAAACAGTTTTGATTTTGTTTTAGCCAAGGTTGTTAATATCTGGCTCGTGATTGTATATTCATGTTGATGTGAGCAATGATTGAAAAAATCATATTTTCAAATAATATATAGACATTACATTTTAATAAGTAGTTCTGACTTAAAAATAAAATAAGTGGTTTGGTAGTAGACAATAAATTTATGGCATTGCAACCATGAATTTATATATACGAAGTTATTGTACGAAAGTTATTGATGTATAATTGACTGGTGAATATGAAAGTTTTGATAATTGAATTTTGCTGAATTTTCAATGAACATACAAGTCTCAGCAATTTTTACAAAAATAATATAGAGTAGAATTTTTTTTATTTTTTAAACAATAACATATTTATTATCTTCTTAAACTTTTTATTAAATTTCAAATAAATTTTAGTTTCAAAATATCCTTAATAATTAATTTTCTAGATTTTATGTATTGTGTACTTATCTAGTAATGATGTAAGAATGATGTGGCTGTCTTATCCATGACATCATAATATTGGGACTTTAGTAGTTTTCTTATTTGTTGTAAAATTACTTCCCATAAATTCACATATTTTTACATATTAAACAATAATTCACATATTAAAAAATCTCATATTACAAACAGTTACCTAGTAAAAATTAATATTTCAATTTTAGGATAATTTTTTTTAAAGTTTATCCATAAATCCAAAACAAAACAAGAACTTCTAAATTTTCTAAAATTGGGTGTAATTGAACGACATTAACTGTGATCTATAAAATAAAAAAACTCTCTGAAGCAGTCTCCATTGTCTTCTCCAGCAATTAATCTCTACATTACAGCCATATTAGTACCATATTTTTTTATTTAATAAGACATCGTTTCTCTAATCCACTCTTATCCACGTCTTCCTCATCAAATTCTTCTTCAATCTCTATAGATCCTTCAAAACAAAATCCAAATAAGCTTTTTTTTCTGGTTTTAAATTGGTATTTTACTTACCTCAATCTCAAAGCTTTTGTTTTGTTTGTTTTTGATTAGGTTTGAGATATAAGAAATATTAGGATTTTGAGAGAGTTATAGAATAAGAATAAAAAAAGATGAGTTTTAGAGATGATACAGAGGAGGCTAGGAATGATCTACGACGACCGTTTATACATACCGGAAGCTGGTATAAGATGGGTTCAAGACAATCAAGTATGATGGGTTCGTCTCAAGTTATACGAGACAGCTCTATCTCTGTTCTTGCATGTGTTTTGATTGTTGCTCTTGGTCCTATTCAATTTGGTTTCACTGTAAGATAATTATTCAAAAGCTCAACTTTTTTGAATATTTTCTTCCTTTGAATTTTGGAGAGATCTTGAGTTTTGATGACTAAGTTTATGATTTTGTTTCATTTATATTTGTTTTGATCAGTGTGGTTATTCATCTCCAACTCAAGCTGCAATCACCAAGGATCTTGGTTTAACTGTATCTGAGGTTAATAGAACAATCTCTGTCTGGTTTTATATTATTGCTTGTTTTGTTTAGTTATGTTTGAGTTTGATCTCTTGCTCTCCCATGTTTTCAGTACTCTGTGTTTGGTTCTTTGTCCAATGTGGGTGCTATGGTTGGTGCTATTGCTAGTGGTCAGATTGCTGAATACATTGGACGCAAAGGGGTATAAGTTTGCTTTCTTATTCTCGATTTGTTCGGTTTTCGATCCATTTAAGAAATCTCTTAATTCTGTTTATCTGGATAGTCTCTGATGATTGCTGCAATTCCAAATATCATTGGATGGCTTTGCATATCATTTGCTAAAGTGAGTTTTTAGTTTTTTTCCCCTTTCATTTTGGCTTTCTCATAACATCTAATGGGCATGGTTGACCTGAACATGGTTTTGTAGGATACTTCTTTTCTTTACATGGGAAGACTTTTAGAAGGCTTTGGTGTTGGGATCATCTCTTACACTGTAATACTTAATTCACCTAGTTGATTTAATTGCTTATGAAACAATGCTTTCCAGTATATATATGCTTCTCTGTTCGTGGTTTTAGGTACCGGTATATATCGCTGAGATAGCTCCACAGAATATGAGAGGAGGATTGGGTTCAGTTAACCAGGTTTGACATGTGTAGTTACTAATTCTTCTTCTGCATTTTGTGAACTGACTTGTGATGCTAAACAATTATATGTTGGTTACTTCTTGATGTAGCTTTCTGTGACAATTGGAATAATGTTAGCGTATTTACTTGGCCTCTTTGTTCCATGGAGAATTCTTGCAGTTCTTGGTAAAGTCTCATTATACAAAGCCTGAGATTTTTTTCTGATTATGCATTATTGCTACGTTCTAATCTCTTTCTCGGTTCTCTTCCTTTATATATAGGGATATTGCCTTGCACAGTATTGATACCAGGTCTCTTTTTCATCCCTGAATCCCCTCGCTGGCTGGTATGTCTTTTGCTTGTTCTTATGTGAGTTTACTGCATTATTTGTTTAGTCCACTCTTATGAGGTGTTTTATTTCATTAAAATGTAGGCAAAAATGGGTATGACTGATGATTTTGAAACCTCATTACAAGTTCTTAGAGGATTTGAGACTGATATTACCGTTGAGGTTAATGAAATCAAGGTAATATTTTCCGGAATATTTTCCTTCCAGAAAATATATATGAAGACTGGTTTTTAAATGCTTATTTTTCATATTTTGTGCAAATCTGTAGAGATCTGTGGCATCATCTACAAAGCGAAATACAGTTCGTTTTGTAGATCTCAAGCGTAGAAGATACTATTTCCCACTTATGGTACAAACATTGAAATATCTTCCTTTGGAATATACTTTGTCTATCGTAAGAAACATTATCTAAACACTCCAGTTTCGTGTGTGTGTGTGTTAACAGGTTGGTATAGGGTTGCTTGTACTTCAACAACTCGGTGGAATTAATGGCGTTCTATTCTATTCCAGCACAATATTCGAATCTGCAGGTTGGTTTCTAAGAACACCTTATGCTTCTTATTTCATATTATTTACTTAGCTTTCCATTTTCACTTTTAGGAGTTACATCGAGTAACGCAGCAACATTTGGGGTTGGTGCTATTCAGGTAGTGGCGACTGCAATATCAACATGGTTGGTGGACAAAGCAGGTCGCCGGCTTCTACTTACTGTGAGTATTGATTCTTTAGTTTCAAGACTTCTCTTTAGAGTAAGAACTTTAGACATATCCAAGATTAACTTAATGCAAATGGAAAATGTTTTCTAGATCTCTTCGATTGGAATGACGATAAGCCTTGTAATTGTTGCAACTGCGTTTTACCTTAAGGTATAATCTTTTAAGTTTTAACTTCCATAAACATCATTTTATCTTCTGAAACGGAGATTCGACTTTATAATGTTTTTTACATATCTTCTTATAGGGATTTGTATCTCCTGATTCAGATATGTATAGTTGGATGAGTATCTTATCTGTAGTTGGAGTTGTGGTAAGTTAGTTTGTTAGTTATATAGTGAGCTATTATTAGTGCCTTAACTCTGTTGAAAATTGAATCATTACAGTTAATGGTTGTTTTTTTCTCATTGGGAATGGGACCAATTCCGTGGCTCATTATGTCTGAGGTAATGATGAGTTGGTTACAAGTTAAAACTAAGTTGTAAGAATCGAAAAGCGAATAAACTGATTAAACTCTATATGTTGCTTGATAAACAGATCCTTCCTGTAAACATAAAGGGTTTAGCTGGAAGTATTGCAACTCTAGCCAATTGGTTCTTCTCTTGGTTGATCACCATGACTGCAAACTTGCTCTTAGCCTGGAGTAGTGGAGGTTTCTCTTCTTCTTTTCTCTTTCTCTTATACTATTAGAGACCATAGAGCATTTTCTTGATTGTTTTTTTTTGGGTTATTTTTTGGACAGGAACTTTCACTCTGTATGGGTTGGTTTGTGCATTCACAGTGGTGTTTGTGACTCTATGGGTTCCTGAGACAAAAGGCAAAACGCTTGAAGAACTTCAAGCCTTGTTCAGATGAGTAAACTCAAAACAATTTGTCTCCCTCTCTGTTTTGGCCAAGAACAAGAAGAAACAATGAAATTTCTATGATTTGTTTGTTTGTTGTGTGTCAATAATCACATTACACCCTTCTGTCATATGTACATCAACACACCTTTAAGTATTTGTAATTTTTGTTGAGATCTTCTCTAGATTACAGATTCTTTACAAACAGAGAGAATTCTGAACAGATCCCAAGGTTTCTAATCAAACAACAATGGGAAATGAATGATCTAGAAACTTAATGTAACAAGGTACTTGTATTGATGCAATCTTCACAAGGACTCATGTTTTGAAGGTTTCACATTACTTGAGTTTCTTAAACAGCACTATTGCATTTAAGGCCACATGAGAACGTATTCTGCCAAAACTCAAACGATGTGCTTTCTAAATTTAGGAAGAGTCGTTCTCAAGGTGTTCCAAAGCACCAAGCATGACTTGTTCAGCATCTCTTGTAGCTATATTAATAGTTTTGGAATGGACCTATGATATTTTGCGAACCATTGATGGTTTTGTAGAGATGTAATGCATAGCTTCAGGGAGGCAAGTTACTTCTCCAAGAACAGAACGTTCAAAGATCTTAGATTGAAACTCAAGAGTGAATGAATCGAAAATGCCAAAATATGACCACAGGGAGTTCTGTTTGTAAAAACTAAAAATGACTCTAGAAAATATTGACCATTCAATACAAAGATCCAAAAAGATTTATATCCAAAAGAAAATGTATCAATAGATTTCCCAAGCTTGTAGCAATGGATCGGAGAGATTTGAGGATGTTTATAGACACTACGAATAAGCACCAAGCAAGACCATTACTTCATATTGAGATTAATCACAAAGGAAGAAGGTTGAATTCATGTGACATGAAGTCTTCACTGGGTCTGTAATACTTGTCTGGTGAGTACAAGCATAGGTTAGAGACTTGACTTGTGTATAGGCATGCAAATCTCTCCACCTGATTTCATGAGAAGCAGTTTAGGAAACAAAGTCCTCACAAACGCAAATCGCCACATAAGAAAACATATAATATAAAGTTTTGTTTACCTGGTGAGCAAATCGGGAACTCTGGTAGCCGGTTTTCATCAATTGTCCCCAGACATTATGAAACTGCAGTTTCCAACATAACATATAGGAACGATTGAAACTGACGCTCGCTGTTATACCAATACACACTTGGGTTAATGAGACAACATTTACCTTTTGATGACATTCTCTTTGAGCTTGTTGATGACTCAATCGTACTTTATCTCTTTTAGACTGTTAAATTCCATCAATAACATATTTTTGGACTTAGTATAACAAAATTTTATATTAAAAAGAATGACTGTGCAACTATAGGAGATCTAGGAGTTATACGAATTCTATCTTACCTCTAAATCTTTGAGCGCTGATAACATTTCCTGCTTATCATTCTCATTAATATCTTCAAACCTGAATGATAGTACGCAGATAAACAAGTTTTGTTTAAAAATGGCTTTGACAAATACGAATTCTAATCTATCTAACACAGGCTTCTATAGTCCAGATCCTAATTTGAAGAACACTCACTTTAGGGACCAATTCAGGTGATGGATTTTATCTTCAACTGAATCACGCTCATTCCTCATCAAAATAAGTTGCTGCAAACCAAAACATTTAAGAAATAAATGAATTTCATTTTTTAGTGTAATAAAGATAATCCCCCACAACCTTGATTTTCCACAAAATTAATAGGCTTCTTAGAAATTAGACTAATAACAGATACAAAGAGAGGATCCACTCACCTTACGCATATCCCTCAGTTCCCATAACAGTTGAACCTCTTTTTCAAGTTCTGGAACAACAAGCATAGTTCTCCAGCCTGACAAATTAAAAACAAAATGAAGTTGAAGTAACAGGCGGAAGTATAGACACTTATCTAGTTTCTTCTAATGATCTATGATACTCTCATCCTAAACATGTGCACGCTTCTAAGCCTTCTATAGTCTACTTATATACTAAGCTCGCCAGTATTATGGGCGTTAAGGGCATATCATACTATATATGCACATATAAGTATTTTCATAAACCATAAATAGTTCAGTTAAACCAATGAAAATTTGTTTTCAAGACAAAACATAAGAAAAGTCCAACTGCGACGCTAAAAACCTACCAAGAACTTTTTTGCTGCGCAAAATATCACCGTATATATGATCACCGACATAAAGAACCTGATAAGATAGAATCGATGTATAAGTGAAAACTGATGCATGGCACACTTAGTCAGGTAAACTAGAAAGAAGATGTATCAATTCATAATATGCTGATATTTTTAATAGATAGTGAGCAAAGATTTATTTGACATATAGCTAGTGCACATTACCTGCGCACTTGATTCAATGGAGAGTAAATTGTGAAGATGCCCAACATTTCCACCTTGGAAAACTCTACAACCTTTATCTTTACTCTTCAGTAAAATTTTTGGAGAAGGATCTCCCACCTTATAAGCAAACAAATATTTCAACTAATAAATAAGGATCAAGTGGATGAGAAGTAGAGTGTGAAATTGTGAATGTATCACATTAAGTTAAGTCAAACCTGAGGCATAGGTGTTCCATTGTCAGTATTAAGAAGCATTCCAGACTGAGGTTCCACCTCAAATAGACTAGCACGACTCTCTTCATGGAAGAAACCAGGTTTTGCACTTCACAGAAAGAAACTAATTCAGAATTTAAGCAAATAAACGAAAATATAAGAGTATTCCAGGAACAAAAACTCATCTACAAGTTCATAAAATTATACATAATCATTGTCTGAGATTTTGGTTAAAGCAGTAGATTAAAGAGACTTAGAAAGAAAAAGACCTGCCAGTGATCACAACATCAAAATACTGGAGCCAATCAAAGTTGCAAGTATGAGGACCATGTACCGTGCGTCCTCCACAGAGAAAATTCATCACAATATTTGTGTAATCCCACAAACTGCAAGAACGTTTTTGAAAATTTTTGTAACTCAACAGCTTAAAAAGCTTATTATACAGAAACAGGTGAGAAAAAATCACAAGGATGTAGACCGACCAGAATCTCTTATCATTTTAAGATAGTTTCTGGAGCATAGTAAAACTTTAACGCTAACCTAGCTAGGTAGCTACTAAATCAATATATGCATAAACAACTATCCAAAAAATTGATCTTTATAGGGTATATTTTTAGAATTACCTATTGGTCACCAAGAATGTAGACCGACCAGAATCTCTTATCATTTTTATAAGGGGCACAATAGTGGTATCCTCATTGATATACCTGATAAAATGTCAAGATCAAAAAGTACTATTTAAAGAGGAAGAGACGAAATTTCAGAATGGCAGTTGTAGTCCTTAGCCAACTTACAAAAATAATAACTAACAGTCAATCATCCTTACCTATTAGGTTCTTTTGCTACCATCTGCTTTAACGTTCCATCACGGTGGCACAAATCAACAGCAGACCGAACATCTTTATACATGCGAGCATAACTAAAAGAACATCATCAGAGGAGGATATCATAGTGACACACTTGAAAGGAAAAATTATGCCAAATATCAGCAATAGAGTATCATCTAACACAATTACAAGTATAACCATAACCATAACATATAATTTCTTGTAGGTGAGTATCAAAACAATAATAAATATAGGAATGGAAGTTGTCTTACTCAACGTCCTTAGAAATCTTTTCTGGGTTATTATCTTTAAAATCAACGAGTTGCGCAAACAAATAGGCTTCAGCGAGTGAAAAGAGGGTATCTATGAGTGCGTAATCGGGTTCATCAAAAGAATCTTGCACTAGGCTGCTTCCATAGATTTCAACTTTGTCTTCCTTAGAGAGCTCCCTAAACCCATGATAAGCTACTTTCACATACTTATGGCGGTCCATCTGCATGATCAGCAGTAAATTAGAATTTAGAAAGAGGCAAAAATTATTATGAGATCCATATACAAAGTACTCACCTTTAAGATGTTTCCCCTCTTTTTGTCTAAAACCAGGCCTCTAACCATGTAGTTCCAATCAAATGTCCATTCTAGCAGCTGGATATTTTATCACAGCAAGTATAAGAATCAACCAAACTTTTCTGCTTGTTAAGGCAAAAAAGCAAAGTTCCTCCGTAGCAATATCACATCCATATAAGACAGAAACTTAAAAATATTATACTAACCTCATTTGGATACCCCAAATCATATACCAATTTTCTGATAGTTCCATCATAAGCAAGGGACTCAAAAGTTTCAGACTTGTATTGGGCAAGAGTGTAGTCCATATCAAAGCCTACAGCAATGATATTTCTCATATTCAATGATCTATTGCAGAAGATTTGCTTGCTTAGATCAATTTTCTTTCCTCCTCCCAAGGATGACAATTTGTGGGGAAAGTCACATCCATCCCTGGAGCCTACAGTGTGAAGCTGTAAACCATCTTCACCGACAGCACTAGGTCGCTGATCTTCCATCGAATTCTTAAAACACAGCTGGCTTGTCCCTGAGAGTTTATCAAGTAATGGAAGAAGCATCATTTTTTTTCTTTTCTTTGAATGATGATATACAAACACACAACAGAACTAGCGTAGAGAATTGTACAAGCACTATGCATTAAATAGATAATAGGAATATATAGTCAGATAGGCTAAAATTAGAAACACAGAAGAAGATGATGATGACACGTCTACTACGAAGGGATAAGTGGTTTGGGATGAGTCAACACGAATCATACGACCATTAAAGCTATGCTTATCTGCATGATCCACTGGCACCGCAAAGGAAAACAAAAACAAAAACCCCTAGAATAAAATATACAAGAAACCTAACTTATCTTACCTCGATCAAAATACCAAAGCGAGCACACCACGTTAAGTCCTGATCCTAAGTTTCTTCCAAGGTGAAGGATGCTCCCTAGAAATTGCAACTTCCATCATTAAAGACGTCAGCCTAAACCGTCACGTTACCTACTAATTGGAAAATCTTCCTTGTCGATCTACGTTTCTTCACTAAGGACAACTCTGTTTTCCCGAAACTATGCTACTACCAGAATCAGCTATAATGAAATGCTTCGGTTAATACAAAATTCATCGCAGAATTCAAATTAGTCATAGCAACGTCACTGAAGTTACGGTTAAGATCATTAGTCTAATACGAACAAAAAAAACAAGAAATCAAAACGAAACAGAAACAAATAACCATGGATGACGAAGAAAATAAACTAAACTAGCTGAAATTAGCAAAACGATGTAGGAGGAAGAGGAAGACGAACCAGTAGTGTGGAAGGATTCTCTTCGAACTGGAAATTTTCCGGGAAAGTGATGAAAACGTATTCCGGAAGAGAAGACAGAAAGGTAGAGAGAAAGAGGACGTTTAGAAAGACGCATGGTTGTTGATAAGCTATTAAATAGGCATTGAGAATACGAATCGAGTTCTGGAGATAGAATAAAATTGGGTACAACTGGAAAACAGCTTGAGAATGCCGTCGAAAAAGTTGGATTCGAACTGATATAACACTTACATATTCGCCGGCGAATATTCCCTCTGTCTCAATTGCATGTGTTTATTTTTCTCTCTCTCTCGGCGGAACAATGGAGGGATCCCAGCGAACATTTGCCACGTGGCATATATTATCAAAATGCGTGGTTGTGGTTTTAATGGGCTTTTTAACCTAAATTACATGGGCCTTTAAATGTAAGCCCAGTTCTTAAACCTCCCAGGCTCCCATTGAGCTCTTTTCTCCATTTCTCCATCTGTCTCTCCTTCATCAACCGATCTCAGTTCATAGTTTCGCGTGAATACTACGCGCCGTTGAGATCATCCGGAACCTAGACAACTGAGTTTTCAAGTCTTCCGTTATGACTACGTCTACCTCCATACGTGCTCGACTAGCTTTCGTCGCTTTACTCTCAGCGACAACTTTTTACTGTATTCATAAGTATCGCCGTTTGAAACGGCTCAAAAACCTCTCGTTGAACCCTAGCCCTATCTCCAAGTCGACGGCCAATAGAGGTAAGATCTTCTTCATCTCGCAAACTGGTACAGCTAAAGCCCTAGCTTTACGTCTTCACGAGCTCTTAGCATCTAACGACATAGCATTTGACCTCGTGGATCCACGGAGCTACGAACCTGAAGATCTCCCCAAAGAAACCCAAGTTTTATTCATCGCGTCGACTTGGGATGGCGGGAAGCCACCTCAGAACGGAGAGTTTCTAGTTAACTGGCTTGGTGAGAGCGCTGAGGATTTCCGAGTTGGCTCGCTTCTTCTCTCCCAATGCAAATTCGCCGTATTCGGCGTCGGGAGCCGAGCATATGGTGAATCATATAACGCTGTGGCGAAGGAATTGTCAAATCGGATGATAGGATTGGGTGGAGTCGAGATGATTCCAGTGGGAGAAGGCGACGTTGATGATGGTGAATTAGACAGAGCGTTTCAAAATTGGTGTGATGGAGTCATTAGGGTACTAAAAGGAGGTTCAGCTCAAGAAACAAATGCAGTTTCACAGAATGGGGCTGTTGAGAATGAGCTTGAATACTTCGATTCAACGGATGAAGAAGATGAAGACAATGATGCAGAAGGAGGTATTGTTGATCTCGAAGATATTGCTGGAAAAGCTCCTTCAAGTAGAAATGGCTTAGTTAAAGTAGCTAAAGGTGATGGAAAGAAGGAAATGGTGACTCCAGTGATTAGAGCAAGCTTAACGAAGCAGGTATTGTCTTCTGTTGGTTGAGCTTTAAATCAGTGTTTGCATCTTTAACCTTTACTTGAATGAGCATGAGTTCTTAACACTTGCAGGGATATAAAATTATTGGTTCGCATAGTGGAGTTAAGATATGTAGATGGACAAAGTCACAACTTAGAGGCAGGGGAGGTTGCTACAAGCACTCGTTTTATGGCATTGAGAGTCACAGGTTTTAATTGAAACGTTTGAATTTTGTTCCCCTAGCCTGATGGTTGTAGGTTGTGATTGTTATATATGTAATGTTCCGTTTTTTAACTTTCGAATAAGTTAGGTGTATGGAGACAACACCAAGTTTGGCTTGTGCAAACAAGTGTGTCTTCTGTTGGAGGCATCATACAAATCCAGTGGGAAAGAGCTGGCAGTGGAAGATGGATGAGCCTTCGGTGATTGTGAAAGGTGCTCTAGATCTTCATACAAAGATGATTAAACAAATGAAAGGAGTTCCAGGTTAGTTTGTATCTTTCTCCTTTTATTGACTTGCCGTTGCCCGTTGATGAAATTTCAGAAACTTACTCCGGTCTCTCGTAGGTTATGAATATCTGTGCATCGAGTTGGAGTCTAGAACCTATTAAAATGTCTCATAGTTTATTAAATATATACATGTAACTAGGTTCCACACTTGCCTTTTAGAAGTCAATTATGCTCTGGGTGTTTTCTTTATATGATTTTTTGTTTCCACTGTTTATTTTAATTTCTCATGCTGATTCTTTTTGGTTGGCTCTGTTCTTCAGGTGTAACTCCAGAGAAATTACAAGAAGGTCTAAACCCAAGACATTGTGCATTATCACTTGTTGGTGAGCCGATTATGTATCCAGAGATCAATGCCCTTGTAGATGAGCTACATGGAAGGCGTATTTCTACCTTTTTGGTTACTAATGCGCAATTCCCTGAAAAGATTTTGATGATGAAGCCTATCACCCAGGTATGTGATATGGTTCTATACCTGATTTTCCAGCTCTGTATACAGTTAACTTGCCTAACTCATTATCTTTGATATCTACAGTTATACGTAAGTGTCGATGCTGCCACCAAAGAGAGCTTGAAGGCCATTGATCGGCCTCTCTTTGCAGACTTTTGGGAACGGTTTATTGTGAGTATTTTAAATAGCCTCCTCTATGTGATGAAATGTGAATTAAGGTAAAGGTATAATAATCTCTGCACTGTTTGTATCTTAGGACTCCTTGAAAGCTCTCCAAGAGAAGCAGCAGCGAACCGTCTACCGTTTAACGCTTGTCAAAGGATGGAACACAGAGGAGCTAGATGCTTATTTCAACCTCTTTAGCATTGGGAAACCTGATTTCATCGAGATCAAAGGCGTCACATATTGTGGAACGTGAGTGTGTTCAACTTATTATTCTCCCTCTCACACTCTTGTTACACATATCATACATATGTTAATCTTCTGGAAACAAAACAAAAACAGGTCTGCAACATCAAAGATGACAATGGAGAATGTACCATGGCACGCAGATGTTAAAGCATTCTCAGAAGCTCTGGCTTTGAAGAGCAAAGGGGAATATGAGGTTGCTTGTGAGCACGCCCATTCTTGCTGTGTTCTTCTAGGGAGAACAGATAAGTTCAAAGTGAATGGAAAATGGTTTACTTGGATTGACTATGAAAAGTTCCACGATCTGGTTAGTTATAACCTAACTCAAAATATGATCATCTCTTGTAAATTTGAAGCGTATACCATTTACCAACACATTGAAATGTATTATTGTAATAGGTGGCTTCTGGAGAACCGTTTACGAGCTCAGACTATATGGCTGAAACACCAACATGGGCAGTTTATGGAGCAGAGGAAGGTGGGTTTGATCCAGAGCAGTTGCGTTTCAAGAAGGAAAGACATCATCATCCTAAACCACAGGCGGTTTTAGCTTAAGACATTAGTAAGCTAAGCTTTTTTTGTTTTTGTTTTGTTTTTTGTTGTCACTCACCATCATCCTAAACCACAGACGGTTATAGCTTAGGACAGGAACGAGTTAAGCTATTTTATTATCCTTTTAATCATCTTCTTTGGTCTAAAGCTTTTTTTGTTTTCTGTTGCCATATTAACGGTATTAAATTCCCGAAATGACGTTAAATTTTGAAATCCATATGAAATTTGATCAATCTTTTGTAGTATTTGATACGGTTTACAATGTTTTGGGATCTTTTGGAAGATGATTTTGCACGTGTAGCCTTGCGAGGCCCAATGCTGAAATTAGTTAAACTACTAGGATCAACTTGGGCTCGTCGAGTCTCTTTCTCTCTACTCCGACCAATTTGAGAAATCTAATTAAATAAAATAATAAGTCGATTTTGTTGTGATTACCTTATATTCTTCACCATATGCGATTGGTACCTTTATTCATTTAATATCATATAAAATTTTGAAAGGGACGTAACCATCAAGTCATTAAGCTATGCAACTAATAAAATTAAACCTACTCCAACTAAAGCCCGTTCATTTTTATTTATTTTCGTTGACGTAATGTTTAAATTTAAATTTATTTATTTTCAACGACAATAATTATTTCTTGTTTTGAAATAACAGATACAAGGAATTATAAATAAAATTTTTAAAGGTTTTAGTCAATTAAATCCAAAACACAAATTAAATAACAAAAAACTCCATTAGTTAATGGTACGGTAATAAAAAATTTACCAGCTCTTCACCGGCGTGTTTTTTCTCCTCGACCGTCTAGATGAAGAC